>JAZEWU010000030.1:7716432-7729468 GCA_036362915.1 Geotria australis | reverse complement strand
GAGGCTCGGCGTGTCTCTCACCGGAGCACAGCGGCGTGGAGCCCGACCAGTGGCCGCTGGCCTGGCAGGTGCGCGACGGGGGCCCCAGCAGCGCTCGGCGGTCCGAGCACGAGTAGGTCACCGTCGATCCGAACGTGAAGCCGTCGGCCGCCAGGACGCCGTGCGGCGGGGAGCCGGGGTGGCTGCAGTTCACCGCTAGCCACACACGGAGACACAGGTCACCGCTAGCCACACAGCGACACGCAGACACACGTCGGCACTAGCCACGCACACAGACGCGGGTCACCACAGCGCCTCGCGCCGCCTCCCGCCTGCAGGGCGGACGAGCGGCCCGCTCACGTACCGGTGCACGCCGGCGGCGGCTTGTCCCACTGTCCGTCGGGCTGGCAGGCGAGGGTCGCGGCGCCCATGAGGAAGTAGCCGGGTTTGCAGTGGTACAGCACGAGCGTCCCGTACGTGAACAGCTTGCTCTTGTGTTTGATCTCCAGCTGCGAGTTGTCCACGTGAGCCGGAGCCGCGCAGGTCACCACTGGACGGACACGGAGCGGGACGCTGCGGCGGCTACACCAGCAGGAGTGCGTGCGTGCGCGCGTGCGTGCGTGGGTGCAGGTGTGAGCCGTATGCCGTCGTCATTCACCGCGGACAGCTCTCGACTATCTGGGGGTTACACGGTGCGGAGCGTCGCAGCCCAGGTCAAACTAAAAGACGAATGAATCAGATTAGACGATGGGACGTATTTCTTATTCGTTTTGGTGGACCGGGGGTGAAGACGTAGAACGCCGCGTCCGCTTTTCTAGCTTCTTAACGTAATCGGTTTGCTCGTCATCGCGTCCGCCGTCCCGTGGACCGCGGGGGTCGCGGCCCGAGACGAGCGAGGAGCGGCGAATGATCGCAAACGGGGTGAACGAGCGCGGGTCGTCCGCGAGCCGGAACAACTCCCCCGCGGGCATTCGAGGGTTAACCGCGTTGTTCGTCGCTCGCAACGTCACCGCGATACCTTTGCATGGCGGCAGGGGATTGCTCCACTGGCCGCTGGGGAGACACTGGGCGCTCTCGGCTCCGTGGATCACGAAGCCCACGTCACACGAGAAGGCCACCGCGTCGTCCAGGTTGAAGCGGCTGCCTTGAGTGACGCCGTGCGCGGGGCTGCCCGGGTGTCCGCAGCTTATCGCTGCCGAGACAAACGATGCGCGCGGCGAACCGACGCTTCGTCCGTAGTCCGTCCATCCATCCGTTGTCAGAACCCGCTTAATCCCGTACGGGGTCACGGTGAGCCGGAGCCTATCCCGGCAGACACAGGGCGCAAGGCAGGGCTATACCCAGAATGGGACGCCAGTCCATCACAGGGCACCGGGGGCAATTTAGTCAGCAGACCAATTAACCTATGCGGCAGTATGTCTTTGGACTGTGGGAGGAAACCGGAGTGCCCGGCGAAACCCCACGCGGACACGGGGAGAAGATGCAAACTCCACACAGAAAGGCAACCGAGCCGAGATTCGAACCCGGTTCCTTCTTGCTGTGAGGCGGCAGCGAGAACCACCGCGCCACCATGCTGCCCCGTAATGGAAATTAAACAACAATAAACACAAAGCGTTTAAATGCACAACGTGTACACCAATGAAGCAGCCGATTCTGAATGTGTTGTTTGCGCGAGTGGCAACAGACAGCCAAATAGTGGAATAAACCATCCAACCTGCGCTAACGGGCACAAACCTCCGCTCGACACGAAACGAGCAAACATCCCGATATAGAACCCTCGCGAAGAGGTATCTTGAGACTCGCTGAGACATTTAGACGGTGTTATTATAATAGGTCACGAATCACCGTGCGTTGTGAAATATTAGGATTGTGCATCTCGAATGCAGTCCTTTGCAGTTCACCACGTTAATTAGATCTTTTCTGTTGCAGAATGAAACCAAGCGTCACAATGCAACATCGGTAAACGTGTACCCAGGGGATTGACGCGGCTACTGACTCGGCTTTCGCGACATTCGTAACCGTGGCCGCGAGTTAATTATAACATTTCACAGAGCTGCTTGAGCTTGCGATTATTCAACGAAACGCGTGTATTTTTAAACACACGTTACGGCGCAAAAAACAACCTCCGTTAACGACGACGATAACAAAAAAAACCAAAGCGGCACTTACGCACGCACGCCGGCGAATTCCCAGACCAGTTGTGGTCTTGTTGGCAAATCCTGACGGAGAAGCCGATGAGACGGAAGCCGGCGCTGCACTGGTACACGACCGTGTCCCTGTAGCCGTAGCTCTCGCCGATCACCTGGCCGTTCAGCACGGGCTCCAGCACGCCGCAGTGCCCCGCTGCTCGGCACAAAACACGCGTGTCAACGCTCGCGCGCCGCCGGCGGAAAACGTTCGCGACTTTCCGGCTGCGCCGTTTTGACGAGGAGGCGCCGCTCGGCCGGCACCGCGGGCGGCCTCCCCGCGAATCGGCGGCGAGCGCCAGTCGCCAGCGCGCCGAGCGGGCCCACGCGCGCGCGCACGCTCGGCGGGCGGGCGATCCGGCCGCGCGCGGGGGCCTCCGTGCCGCGACACGCGCCGGCCTCGCGGCTCCCGGCCTGTCGAACCCGGGACCTTCCGGCCGTGAGGTGGCCGCGCTGCTCGCGGGCGCCGCCGTGAGGTGCGTTGAGATTCTTTAATCCGGGAAAATCCCCTCCTCCCTATTCCCCAGCCGGCGATTCACAGGCGACCGCGTTACGAACGCGCGCACAGTTCGGGAACCGCCGGCGCTCACCGACGCAGCTGGCATCGGTGCCGCTCCACAGCCCCGTGCCGAGGCACTCCCTCCCCGCGGAACCCGCCAGCGTGTAGCCCGAGTTGCACGTGAAGATGGCGGTGGAGGCGAACCAGGTCTGCGTGCCGAGCTTGTTTCCGTTGGGGGGCGTCGGCAGCTCCCCGCACGATATGACTGGAGGAAGGCGGCACAAACGCGCGTTAGTCTGCGAGCCGCCGCAGCCGCACGGGGGCCGCGGCGCGCGCGCGCTCGCCGTCGCGTCGAGGATTACACGGCGACCGGCAACGCCGTAGGGAGCGGAGCGCGGCGTAAACTATCGTATGGCGACGTCCACCCGTTCGTCCATCCGTTCATCGTCAGAAACCGCTTAATAATAATTTTACATTTATGACGCGCACATATTCATTCAATGTCGAAGGTATTCATCGGCGAGAGAACGACTCAGAGGCGCGAGGAAAGCACAGAGAGGCGGAGGAGGCAGCCTGGCGGTTTGCTGGCGCCATATTGCCACACACTGCTTTCTATATATTATGATGTTATCGGCCAAATAATTCATGACTGTTTTTTTTTTACTTGTGGGAGGAAACCGGAGAACCCGGAGGAAACCCACGCAGAACAGGGGGAGAACACACAAACTCCACACCGAAAGGCACCCGAGCCGAGATTCGAACCCGGGACCTTCTTGCTGTGAGGCGCAGATGTTACCACTGCGCCACCCTGCCGCCAGATGCAAGGCACGGCTCTAACCGAGGATGGGACGCCAGTCCATCACAGGGCACTGGAAGCGATTTTAGTCGGCAGGTCAATTAACTTGTGCAGCAGCAGGAGCAGCAGCATGTCTTTGGACGGTGGGAGGAAACCGGAGTGCCCGGCGAAACGCCACGCGGACACGGGGAGAACATGCAAACTCCACACAGAAAGGCCCCCAAGCAGCGATTGGAACCCGAGTACTTCTCGCTGTGAGGTGGCAGCGCTACGCACCGCTACGCCACCGTGTCCATAGCGACATCGTATGCTTAACATATACTACACATTGTGCGAGGCAATACAGTCGCGCGTTGCTCAGATGCTAATGTAGCAACGAGGCCGAGTGAACTTACTCTCGCACTGCGGTTGCTTGGAAGGCCAGCTCCACATCCCGTTCGCCTCACAGCTGATGGTTTTGGGACCTTGGAGGTGGTGACCAGGATTGCAAGCGAACAACACCTGCGATCCGTACTCGTTTCTCGGCTCGCCGAGATACCTCCAGTTGCCGTGCGTCAACGTGAACCTGTTGAGGCTGGGACACGTCACGACTGTGGGCGACAACACGCATCCGAGCGGCGGCTCAGTGTCGACGCGAACACGCACTTTCGGCGTACGCACAAATGCAAAGATCCCCAGTATAGCCTTAACAGACCGTAGGGTTAAGTGTCGTTAGCGAGTAGCACCTATGAAGGTCGACATGGCACACGAGGGGTGGCGGCCAGCATCACGCCAAGCCGCCTCACACGGCGCGACGCGCTCGCAGTCAGAGCCGGACCCCGCATATCTGAGCCCCGTGTATCTGTGGCTCCGATTGTCTGGGAGCGTTGAGCTGAAAGTCGTGAAAATGAACTCCTCGAAGCGGTCACGTGTGTGTGCACCGGCGATGGCGACAGCAGGGTGATCGTCCTGTCCACACGGCCTCACGCTTCAAGTTTATGTTCATTAGCCGTGTGAGAGTTTAATAGACCTGTGAACTAAATTGCCCCCGGTGCCCTGTGATGCACTGGCGTCCCATTCTGGGTAGGTACCTGCCTTGCGCCCTGTGTCTGCCGGGATAGGCTCCGGCTCACCGCGACCCCGTACAGGATTAAGCGGTTTCTCTCAATGGATGGATGGATGGACGACAAACCCGAGAAGCCGCGTGACGAACGGCGGTGACGTACCGGCACAAACCGGGGGCCGGTTCCTGTTGCTCCACTCGCCGCTGCTCAGGCACTCGGCAGAGGCCACCTCTGCGGCCGGCAGGGTCCATCCGCGATTGCACCGGTACGTGACCGCGGATCCCACCGTGTGCTCCGTCCCCACCACAATCCCGTTCTCCGGCAAGTTAGGGACGCCGCAGGTAATCGCTGAGGGAATAAAAAAAACGAAAAGCAACAAATGATTAATGCATCCAACCATCCGTTGTCAGAAACCGTTTAATCCTGCACAGGGTTGCGGTGAGCCGGAGCCTATCCCGGCAGACACAGGGCGCAGAGCAGGGCTATACCCAGGATGAGACGCCAGTCCAACACAGGGCACCGGGGGGCAATTTAGTTTGCAGACAAACACCGTCGCTCGCGCAGAGAAAACGAACACCTGCTTCTCTTCCCATCGAAGCGCGGAGGGCGGTGCTGCCGACGGACCGTAACGTGCGGCACGTTCAACGATATGCCGTCGCGTCCCTCACCCCCGGGCGAGGAACCTACGGCTCGTGGGCCGGACGGGGCCCGTGAGTGCTCGACTCCGTGCGGCCGGCGGGCACGCGAGGCGGCGGGCCGCGAGCCACGCGCATCCGTCACGGCGAGCGCGTCGGACACTCTCGCCGGCGGCCGCCGGAGGGGAGTATTTTTCAGCCGAGGATATTTCAGCCGGTAAGGCCCATTGAGCTAACGACTCTTTTGAACGCACGATCGGGCTCTGGCCTGTGACGTCAGGAAACCCGGCAGCAAACGCTTAACTGACCGCACCGTATTGACCGGACTCCGGATGGTGCCGCCCGCTCGAGCAAACGCTGCTGCGGTCCACAGGACACATCGGCTGTTGGTTAGAGTGATGCGAGACCAAGGGGAGGCCCAAGACCGGTTCAGAAAATCGTCACTGGTGCTGGTGGCCGTGAGCGGGATTCGAACTCGGGTCACAGCCAGGTTTGTATCCCAGCGCTCTAACCGTCGAGCTACCGCTCCCCACCCCTATTACTTCACATGTCTCGGGCCCGGCGAGAGAGACGCGGGAGAGACGCAAGGGAGACACGGGGGAGACGCGAGAGAGAGTCCCCGCCCGGCGCGGACCGGGGAGGGGTGGGCGTACCTTGGCAGGCCGGCACCGGCGCATCCCAGTAGAGCCAGCCGCGCGGCGCGCTCCGGCACACGGCAGCGCCGCGCCCCACCATGCGGAAGCCGGGGTCGCAGGCCCAGCGCACCGTGCCGCCCGCGTGGCCCCCGATCTGGCTGTGCAGGGAGCCGTGCCGCGGCGGCGGCGGCGTGCTGCAATAGGCCGCTGCGACGCGCGCGGCGGGGAACACGGCTCGAGTCACCGCGAGGCCCCGAGGTAGCTTCCGAGGAATCGAAGGTTTAACGTCGCGCGCCTCGTGCGGCGGTTCTTACGGGCGCGCCTGCTCCAAGCTAGCATTTGCACGCGTTTCTTAGTCGCCGTGCTTTACGGGTTAAGACCAGAGGTTCGTTCATTCATTCGTTGTCAGAAACCGCTTAATCCCGTGCGGGGTTGCGGTGAGCCGGAGCCTATCCCGGCAGCCACAGGGCGCAAGGCAGGGTTATACCCAGGACGCCAGTCCATCGCCAACCTCCCCCACACACGCACGCGCGCCCCCACCTCCGTATCGAATGCGGAATCCTTTCTTGTTGGTGGCCTGGTCGGCCGCCCAGCGCAGGTGTACGTGGTGGCCGCGGCTGGTGACGTTCACGGGTTGCGAGTAGTTTCCGCTCAGAGCCACCAGCACGGGGCTCTCGCTGCTGGCGCCTGCGGCGGGGAGGGGGTCGGAGGTCGTTCAAACGTACCGCTCGCGCAATTCCCGCAAACGCTTCAGCTCCTCCCGTTGGTAATCTCGTCTCGTTGTCAGAAACCGCGTGCTCCTGTACAGGGTCGTGGCGAGCCGAGGTAGGCTCCGGCTCACCGCGACCCTGTACAGGAGACTATCCCGGCTCACCCGGCAGGTATAATGGGAGAGTCGTCAATGTATACAGTTTTTTCCCCTCTTCCTTAGGTTACGTCAGAGATTTGGAGGCATCGTCAGCTTTTAAGAGCGATTCTCACAAGTCGAATGTCCGTCAGACGTGTTGCTCGCGCGTATCCTTACCGTCGAATATTTCCAGCAGGTCGTATTCCTTCTCGCTCTGGAAAAACTCGACGGAGACGGTGATGTTGTACCCCCTCTCGACGGACACGGTCCATGCGCACGTCTGAAAGTTGGGGTAGTTTCTGGGGAACTCGGGGCTCAGGATGACGCCGTAGGACGCCGTGCGGAGCTCGTTGTTCGGGCACCGAGCTGCGGAGGAAGCGCAGTCCCGGCCGGCGTCACTCGCTCGGCGCGACGCGTCTCGCCAGATCGCGCAAACGCACAGGACTGGGAGAGCCCATTGCTAACGGCTTAAGTAAACGATCACGGGCGACCGAGGGAATCTAAATAGAAGACTTCAAGTAACGTTGGACCCCGTTGGGAAAACATATTTGGTCTCTTAGAAGCTTGACGGTTGCTCGTCTGAGCTGTTCTTTCGGGATAGCCTTGGCGAGCGCTCTCGCTCACTCACTCCCTCCCTCGCGACGTTTCGCTTCCCGCGTAGGAAGGATCATCAGGTGTGGGAGGCAAAACGTGCTTCCAACGTGGGAGGCGAAACGTCGCGAGGCAGAGAGGGAGAGCGCTCGACACGGCTATCCCGAAAGAACAGCTCTGAAGAGCAACCATCACCACACAAGTGTTGTGAAACTCCCTTCCATGAGGCGTTGAGCAGGTGCCATACCCTGGCGTGCCACGACACGGTACAGTAAGTGTGGCCTCACGTCATCGGTCCCTTCTGTATGGGATCGAGCGTCGCCCCTGGCACGAGTAGATTTTGTGCGGGTGCCGCGGTTTCCTCCCACGCGGATAACGCTCGTTACCAATCGGCCGAAAACATCTTAATGTGACATGCAGCTCCACGTGCTGCTGATTGTACAGCTTCTGGCGAGATGCAAATTTTCGCGAATAACGCTGTAAAAACGCCCGTTATTATTAGAACACAACTTTGGCCTAATTTACAGCTTTAAGGAATATTTAGCGAGCCAAGCGTGAGTGATAACTAGGGTTGCCGCAATACATTCAATCGTGAAATGGTGCGACATTACATCGCCAGGTTTGTATAGCCCAGCGCGCTAACCGCCGAGCCACCGCTCCCCACATGGAAAGAGGACGGCAGCTCACGCACACACGCGTACATTACCTTCGCATGACGGCGGAATCCCATCTGGTTCGAGACGTGATTTGAGTTTGCAAGTTATCACATCATTTCCAACAAGCGTGAACCCAGGCAAGCACCTGTACTTGATCACATTGCCTGGAAATACAAAATGGCGCACCCCGTTAAAACAGCACGCTCTCGTGTTTGCAGACCTTTTGACGAAATAATGTCAAGGTGCTCACAACGGTGCCTGGAAAACTAATTTGGGCAATGATATTCTAGAGGACAAATCATTCCTTTAAATTTAACACGAAGGTTATTCGTGACCGATGTTATCCATCGTATAACTCTTGTTATGGGGGTTAGGTCACGTAAAAAAGAAGTGTCGTAAGCCCGCCTCCACCCGACACAGCCAATCAGTAAGGTTTGTCACGTGAACAAAACGTGCCAATTCCTTACTGCTTCAGCAAACCGGTATGTTGGAGAGAGAATAATAATTAATAATAATTTCAATTTATATAGCGCCTTTCACCCGTGGGTCACAAAGCGCTGCACAAGGGCCGCGAAGAGGACGGCATGTCAACAACGAAAGAAAAAAATAAAAGAAAAACCAAAGCAACAGAAAATAAATGATTAAGGCTACTTCGAATATACTGAAAGGTCGTGAAACTGGCAATCTTAAGAGCAACAACATTCTGCCAGCGTCCCCTAAGATGGCCGTCACTTCCTTGAATAAAACACGGAGGGAGAAAGGGAGGGAGGGTGAGCGACAGGGAGACATAGGGACACAGAGACAGGAAGACACAGAGAAAGACACGAGGGGGAAACAACGCCAATCCAAATTAAACAATCAACATTGAAGCACAAGAACACACACAGACACACGCAACAGCAAAAAAACGCAGCCACCCACAACAACAAAAACACAACTTCCACACGCGACACCACGAGGCGAGTTTAGGCAAGGCAGGACTGGGCCAGGAGTAGGCCGCGCAAAACAGACAAAAAACAAACAATAAGAGCATGGCAGACAACAAAAACAAACACCAAAGTTACATAGAAACAAACCACCAACCAAAGAGAAAAGGAACAGATGAAAAATGACAAATGTACAACAAATTAAAGCTAAATAAATACGTAAAACACAGGGAGCGGCTGCCGCTCCCATTTACAATGAAGGTACGACGTTTGGCTGACAGTTGCAATCAGCGTCATCAGAAACAAGGGTCCTTTAAAGTTGGTTGACTAATGGTTAGGCCTAAGATAGGCTCAGATAAAGAATAATTTTGAAAATCCCAAAGTATCAGGTACAGATTAGGCAACACAGAGAAAGGGTGCCTGTTTTGTAAACATTTGATGATGCAGACCCATTCTGGGTCACTTCCCATACTGTATACTATAATGCACTAAATAACATTATTACATAGAGAGGAAAATATATTCCTGTACAGGTTATTAATATAACACACTATGTAGTTTACAAAGAGTGAAGATTGTGAACTTTGATTTGTCAGAAAATAACCTTCGACAACAAAGCAGCTAGTTCACTATCATCGACGGGAAGAACACAGGGATACTGACCGATGGCAAACTCCTCGGTCTCGGTGAGGACTTCCAGATGCGGCCCCGCGGACGGAACCTCGCACGACGTCAGCTGGTAAACTACGCGGAAACAGCACGCACGACACCGCAACACTGTGCCGTTAGTCTCACCTCATCTCATCGTCAGAAACCGCTTAATCCTGTACAGGGTTGTGGTGAGCCGGAGCCTATCCAAGCAGGCACAGTCTGCACGACAATTAACCTATGAAGCGGCATGTATTTGGACTGTGGGATGAAACCGGAGTGCCCGGAAAAAAACCACCCGGACACGGGGAGAACATTACAAACTCCACACAGAAAGGCACCCGAGCCCAGGACTTTCTTGCTGTGAAGCGGCAGCGCTACTCACGTTCACGGTTTTACCGTAGACACACTCGAGTAATCCTACAATGTTTCCCGCAGTGCCGTCACCATTGTGACAAACAACACGTACAGCGTACACACAGAGACAAAGATCCCACACGCAGCCTGTAACAGACTGTTGGGGCAAATCCTGTTAGCAGGCACGTCGAGTGCGAACTGACACAACACGTGCAACTAAGAGGGCCGGATAATAGCTTTGAAATGGCTGAGTAATCGCACACAATTGCCAGAGAGATAATGCGTACCAATAATCCGGCGATTACCGCCAGACCACCCATACTGCGATGATACGGTCAATAAGCGGCTGTCACGTGGGGACACGTTCGCGGTGCTCAGGGGCATTGGGGACTTTGCTCGACTCATGAGTCCGGTACCAATGAGAGACCTCGCCCCGACTGTCTAGCTCTGCATCACCGATGCGCTTAAATTTGCTCGTGAGCATGATGATGCTTCCAACGTGGGAGGCGAAACGTCGCAAGGCAGAAAGGGAGAGCGCTCGACACGGCCATCCCGAAAGAACAGCTCTGAAGAGCAGTCGTCGATGCAGATTGCAGCCAGAACACAAGGACAATTCTGCGCACATCCCCCGCTGCTGGTTATGGTATATTTGGCGCCGCGAAAAAACACATCACGTTTTGCAATGGCAACAGAAAACGCGTACTTAATGAAAGCCGTGACCCTAACTTGACTCCGGGAAATCGAACTGCGAAGAATTGCGCCGCGCGCAGTGCTGACATCGAAAACAGAGCTGACGATCTCGCCTGGCAGCGACCTCGCGTGCACGCCGCGCGCATAGCGAGCGGGCAGTTGGACGCGAGCGAGCGAGCGAGCGAGCGAAGCTCAGTCGGACGACCCTTGCGGCGTGTTGATCGGGCGTTACTCGCGCACGCACGCACGCGTGTCACCGGCTGACAGAGGGACAAATTGATGTAGGTTTTCACGGGTCAATTCATGATGGTTGCTCTTCAGGATAGCCGTGTCACTGAGGGCTCTCCCTCACGACGTATCGACAATTAGTTTTACGTGACCTAACTCATGAAAAGAGCTATGCTATGGATATCTACACGAAAGCTCGCGGTTCGTAAGGACGGAGCGCAGCGGTGTCCCGCGTGCACCCTCTGCCCGGGCCGAGCGTAATGCCGCGGTGTGCACGACGCGCTGCAAACGTGCGGGTGTCGCACAATCTGTCCGGCTCGCACCGCCGCTTGCCGCAAGCTCCGCTGCGCAACGTGTGGGCAATGACGCGTTGGCTTTCGGCACGTGGCTAAGAAAGCGCGAGTGAAACACATCATCTCCCTCACGAAGAGTAACCGTCTGTGAAGGGTGTGTTTGCTTGTCACGCCTGCTTTTCACTTAAATTGTCGAAACAAACATCTGTCAACGTTGCGCCTCGTGCTCCGAGTCACCGTTCATTCGATTTAAATCTTGTGGAAACACCGCAAGCTCGGCTCGGCGACTCCGGCTGCCGCACCTTGGCACTGGCCACGGACGCAAATGCAAAGTCAAGCGATGTGGGAAGGCGATGGATTAAAACAATAATCATCAGCAAACAGAGTAAAAAATGCAACAAAACGGCGAACCCCAACATTAAAGACGACTCGTGAAAATAAATACCGAGAGAACCGCACCTTACGAAATAAACAATATAGCTTACACGAGCTACAACACAGTCTGTATGCAACCAATGAAGGCCCAGGTTTGACACCTGACAAAGGCCGGGAGTGATATCTGATCCGGAGCTGGCCCAACTTTACAAACCCGCACTATCGGGTTTGTGTCTACTGGGATAGGCTCCGGCTCACCGCAACCCTGTGCAGGATTCAGCGGTTTCTGACAATGAATGTGTGCACTGATGTAGATTTTCACGGCTTCCAACGTGGGAGGCGAAACTTCGCAAGGGGAGAGAGGTAAAGTTCTCGACACGGCTATTCCGAAAGAACAGATCTGAAGAGCAACCATAATGAGTATACGAATGAAAATTTACAGCGGTTCAGATTCATTGCGATCAACGCAGAGAGAGGGGTGCATTGCTTCACACGCGGCCTCCGTGACGCGGCCGTGACGCGGCCGGGGCGCAGGCCGCGGCGCACCTTGGTAGCTGAGCACGAAGAAACCGCTGGTGGAGAAGTCGCTGTGGAACTTGACGAGGACCTGGTGGGAGGTGCTGCGAACAGACTCCGGCGCCGCGTTGCCGCTGAACTGGCCGAGTTGCGGCGAATCCTGGTCCGGTCCGTCCCTGGGGGGCGTCAAGGGACACGGCGATCGATCGTCGACGCGCAAACGTCCATGGAGGTGAAACGCAGCGGAGGAGAAAGACAGGAACTTGTTCAGCGTCCTCCATCATGTGCAGTACACATGTTGCATGTTCAGGCCACTGAACAGCACAGCGCTGCAGCGGCGACACGGTTCTGTGTGATTATTGAACGTCTCGAGCGCTTGGCGAATCAAATAACTATTCTCAGTAAAGAGGCTTATGCCACACCCTGAATTTCGTGGTTCATCTTTAATATAATCAAAAGGCTAATTTAAGTCAATTAATAATTCATTATTTCTATTAACCCACACGTAAACTCAATAAATCTGCTTAAATCACCAAGTAATTTGCATTTAAATGAAATTAAAACTTTGCCAAACTCCCCCAAACATTATTAATGTCAAGGTGCTATATAAATTAAAATTAGTATTATTATTATTATAAGACTACACAATCACACACTAAGCACTAAGTACACGGGAAAGGGCAGACGGGCCACGCAGTCACCATCCCAGAAAATGACATTTGATAATTTAAGAAATTGGCAAAATAGACGCAAGAAAAAAACCATTAAAATGTTAAGATAGCAACAACAGCACTAAAAACCTAAATTGTGAAATCGATGAAGAGAACCATAATCATGATCACAATAAATCATAACGCATGTCTACACTTGCATGCTGGGGCGGCACGGTGGCGCGGTGAATAGCGCTGCCGCCTCACAGCAAGAAGGTCCCCAGGTTCGGATCCTGGCTCGGGTGCCTGTGTCTGTGCGTTTCGCCGGGCACCCCTGATCTGGCGAGACCTTACGAGTTAGGTCTCGCCAGATCCATCGTTCCTGATGAAGCTGATTGCAACTATCGGCAAAACTTCGCACCTAAATTATACATGTTGTGGGTTCGCTCTCCAACATACCGGTGTGCTGAAGTAGTAACGAATTGG
>JAZEWU010000030.1:7699580-7714666 GCA_036362915.1 Geotria australis | reverse complement strand
CATCTTTTGATCGTCCCGTTCTAGTTCTCAGGCAGTTGAGTGTCTTCCACGGGCAAAAGCATTCTTCTCTGTGAGGCGCAGATGTTACCAATGCTCCACTCTGCTGTGGACAGCAATAATGACACGTGGAGCGGTGACCCGCGAGGCGGAGACGAACCTTGGCAGGTGGGCACCGGGTGGTCCCAGTTGCGGCTGCGCCCGTGGCGGCACGTGAGGACGGGCTGGCCCACGAGCGTGTAGCCGGGCTGGCAGCGGAACGAGACGGAGTTCCCCACCGAGTAGTCCGTGCCCACCACCACCCCGTTCCGGAACGGGTTCGGGTCGGGGCACGAGCTCAGCTGGTAGGCTGCGACGGAACGTTAACATCAGACGGATGCGTCGAGATCAACACGTTAACAATTCACGTCGTCACTTAATCAATGGGCACAACGTGCAGTAAAAATACACAGATGTATATAACACTTGTGTTCATCATCGCTAATCCCGGCAGACACAGGACGCAAGGTAGGGATATGCCCCCAGTGCCCTGTGATGGACTGGCGTACCATCCTGGGTACAGTATAGCCCCTTGCCTTGCACCCTGTATCTGCCGGGGACAGGCTCTGGCTAACCGCGACCCTGCACAGGATTAAGCGGTTTCTGACGAAGGCGGGCGTGACACGCAGGCGGCGCTAGGAGGCCTCACCCTGCACGGCGATGCGGAAGCCCTGCTTGTTCTGCGAGTAGTCGCTCTGGAAGTGCACCGTGGTGAGGTGCGTGGTGCTCAGCACGGGCGCCGCGGGCCCCGCGCCGCTCAAGCGCCCGATGGCCTCCTGCGTCTCGGCGGGCCCGCTCAGCATCTCCACAAAGTCGTGCAGCGGCTCCGTCGAGAAGTTCGTGAACGTAAAGTAAGCTCCTGCGGCACACGCGCAACATAAACCGACGCGTGCTCTGCTGCACGGTGGCGTATCTATGGCATGGCAGGAATGGCACGTGCCCTGGGCGCCACTTGAAGGGAGGTGCCACTGAGCAGTTTTTATTAAGGTGAAAGCAAGGAAGGTGCAGTTATAATTTTCATGTAGTGCCATAATTTGTTACTTCAGTGCTTGCCAAATGTGCTATTTTCCTTACACACCCCTGGCTCTGCACGATTGGGATTTGAGCGATTCTTATAGCGGAGGCCACATTCTCTTCCCCAGCACCCCTCCAATTACCGCTCGTCATCGACGGCTGTGGCTGCATTCATATTTTTTTCCGAAACGCATCTTTGCGCATGTATTTACATGCATGGCCATGACCATCAGATGGATGTTTATTATTAGAGCAGAAAATACCCTGTGAGCTTGGAAGCTCTGGAGGCGGTATCCCTGCGATACAACAAACGTAGCAGGCCACTGGTAACGCTCATAATGGGAATGCGGCCACCGCGTAGGGAACAGCACACTGGACTTGAAATCCCGAGGTCACCGGGTCAACCTCTCAGCACAGGAGTTTGAGCAAATGTTCGGGTTTGTTAAAACGCGCCACATCTCTCCACTGTAAATGAGTATCGCCACAGTTAGATGATTGGCTGTGTGTGGTGTGGTAGAGTGAGGGTGGTGGGAGTGGGTAGCAGTAAGCACACTGTGCTATGAACCCGGCGACACGAGTTCTATTCCTGCTCACGGCCAACACCCGTGACGATTTTCTGAACCCCTAGGTCCACTTGGCCTCAAATGAGTACCTAGTGTGGTGTGTAAACATCACCATTCTGGAGACAAAAGCGACCATTTTAAACAATGACAGTTGAGGATGTAATTGTATTCATCATAATCTCACCAAAGCCCATGGGCAGGAGAACCCTCCAGGTGCAGTCCAGGTTGCTGGGGTAGTTGCCTGGAAATCCTGGACTCAGAATGACTCCGGTGAGCTCGGTCAGCAGCCCGCCACACCGAGCTGCGACGTCGCGACAAACACACCACGTGCAAAGTCGTTTAGTGAAACAAAGTGTCAGCGGCTCACACGCAAACTCACCAGTGCATATCATTAACGTGCACCCATCGTATAATCTGGACTGTAATACGCACCTGTGTGTAATACGAACCACAAACTTTGAGTTTCATCGTAATGTAAAAAGTTATAATCCTATGTACAATATGCACCCAGAATTAAAAATTTGGTAAATTTGGCTCGATTCATGATGGTTGCTCTTCAGAGCTCTCCCTCACCCCCTTGCGACGTTTCACCTCCCACATTAGAACGCCTAACGATGATTCCTAACGATTAATCCGTATAGTACTGCGCACGTGTTGTGAATTAACATAAGTAATGCGAACAGATTACATAATGACTCCTGTGCATGGAGTGGCACACGGTGATGAATGACATCACAACCCCCACAAACCGCACCTAACCCCTCCATTTCCGCTCCCTCTATATATACGACCCGGGGAAGGGTGAGGCTGGCTGCTCGTCAGATCTTTTGTTCCTGATGAAGCTGATTGTAACTATCAGCGAAACGTCGTACCTTCATTGTAAGTTATGTGGGCTCGCTCTTCAACATACCGGTGTGCTGAAGTAGTAACGAATTGGCACGTTGTTGTTCACGTGACAACCCTTTACCGATTGGCTGTGTCGGGTGGAGGCGGGTTTGCGTACACATAAATATATTTACGTGACCTAACTCGTAAAAAGAGCTAGACTATGGATAACATTGGTCACGAAAGCCTTCGAGGGTATGTCAATCATTATTCCTGTGTCCCACAACCAGAAACACCTTTAGAACTCCCAACGACAGCGACCATTTCATTCCACTCACGCTGCTCTTCATAATTCGTTTTTTTTTAATCTTGTCTTGAGGATGCTGGCGTTTAGTGGGTTGTCAATCATTTTGGGTCATGGCTTTCAAACCCACATTCTTAAACCGTGACATTCCTATTCAGAAATGCATCGGCTCTCATTTCCACCAAAGCCCGTACAGTGGCCAGCGTGATGTATTTTTGGCTTCCGCTCAGATTCCGCGGGACCCATCTGGGAATAAGCCACATTTCCACAAAGTCTCGAAACGAATGGAATAAGCTCCATCATAACTCATTGCCATTTCTTTCGTGGCCTAATCACAGGTTCCAACAGTCGTCTTCCCAGGCACATGCACACGCGGTCCAGAGCGTCATCAGTCACAGCACAGGAGGTGAAATTGCATAAAGGTTGTCCTCAAATGATCTGGCCAGAGAAAAATGGACCTCGCCACCAGCTCCACTGTATCGCCATCAACGACTCCTTCACTTGCACACATTTATCAGCAATGTTACATTTCATTTCTGCTCTTCCCCCCACCCCCCACCCCGTCTCGTGATGTTGATGCGTTACGTGCTCCGTATCGCTCGAGTAGTGTGGACAATTTCCGCTGACGCAGCGCGACGTAAGTAAATTACGGCTCCAATCAGCCAGACCATCTCATTCTGTGATTGTCATCGGCGTTACTTTTATCGCATTTGACCGATTATGCTGTAAGCGTGTGCGTTCGCTTTAATGGATCGAGCGTGTGCAGCAACGGCAAGCTGCTTGGCGGTTAAAGCAGCTCCGAGATGTTGGAGCACGGGCTCCGAGGTCGATCCCGAAACCAGCGGAGCTGCCCATCGCCGCTGCACGATGCCTGGAGACACTGGCTGTCTCCGGACACTCGCTGTCTCCAGGCGTGACAACCGGCCATTGCTATTCTTGAGCTTGTGGTAAAAAACCACGAGCAAAACACCTCGTGAAATATGAGCGACTGCGAACATCGGTTGGCGAGTGCCACGCACGCGCTGTGCGCTCAGCGCAGACGGCATCGCGAGCCGGGCACCGCGCCCGTTCAAACCTGACGCCGGCGCCCGCCAGCGTACCGCAAGATGGTATACCACAAAATAGTACGAATAAATTAATGACTATAGATTAACTGTTTAAATAAACCATAAAACGGCACACTAAACACATCTGACAGAATTTAATTAGCACTTGAAAAGCGATACCATTCCCGCGATGTGTTTTATGCTTTAAATAAATACAAAAAATACGTATGCAAATGTTAATAACTGAGAATACACGGATTGGAAATGCTATTTTACTGCTTGGAAACCAACCTATGCACAGCGGAGGTGGAAAATTCCATCGGCGCACAGGACCAGGCATACAGGTGGCGTGCGTGGGGCCCTGGAAGCAGCAGAGACAAACAAACTGCATCATTCATACATTCATTGTTAGAAACCGCTTAATCCTACTCGCCGCTACGCCACCGTGCCGCCCACGAAGAGCATAGTGGTGCAGCAGTTGGCACACTGCGTTGTGAAGCTGGCAAACGGAGTTTGATTCCTGGCCGCGGCTCATGTGAGTGGGCATGTGATATTTAAGTGCAGTGTAACTCAACGGCACTAACAACACCTTCGAGCAAGATGAGGTCAATGACAGTCAGAATGAGGGTCACGTTTTTGCTCGACAGACTGCCTAGCCCGTGCGCCTGGCGCCCGCGCGCGAGGCTGTGTTTCGCCTCCCACGTCGGAAGAAGCATCACGGGAGGCGAAACGTCGCGAGGGAGAGAGGGAGATCGCTCGTCGCGGCTATCCCGAAAGAACAGTTCTGAAGAGTAACCATCATGATTCGAGCCGTGAAAACCTACATCGGTACAAAGGAAATGATTGCCAAACGTAGTGAAGAACAACAGTGTCCCATCCTGCTTTGTGCCCTGTGTCTGCCAGGATAGGCTCTGGCTCATCGCGGCCCTCTACTGATAATGCATCCCCAGCGTCCAGGGTGGTACCTGCAGCGTGTAGCCTTGCTCGCACTGGAACATGACGACGTCATTCACCAGGTACCGGTCTCCAACCTTGACCCCGTTTGTCGGGAGCTCCGGCTCAGGGCAGGACGCAAGGCCTACGGCTGAAGGAAAGACACACGGCTCGGTGGGAAATTGATTCAACGACGAAACCAGGTGCAGCACCTTTGTACAACTAATCGTTTCGTGTGCTTTTAGGAGTCAAAGGAAACCCCCAAATGCGTTGAAAATGATTCATGTCATATCACAGTAGGCGTACTAATCGCAGCGGATGCACCAATGTGGGCGCAGTGCAGGGAGGGTTAATTAAAGCGGCGGCGAGCCTCCGCTGGCCTTTGCCGAGTGTCCGCCGAGTATTCCCACTGCGCCACGCGCATATACGTCAAGAGGCATCTCCGTCTCGATGCTCGCCCGCTCATCGTGGATCGCGTCGTGAAAACCTCCATCAGTACAAACTAAATATCGTTTTTGTACGATCATGTGTGCACACAGCAGGATTCGGTAACCATGCCTTATCAACAAACACCTGAATGATCTCTAAATAAATACAAACATTTCAATTGAAGACTACTTACTGCAATTAGGGTGTCGTTATAAATCCGAGAACTGCTCAGTTAAACGCCGCGTAATTATTTTTCCAAACATGAAGTATAGCAACCTATTAAAACTAAAGCAACGGACAATTTGTCACGTCGGCGAATGAATTTACAAACACATAGATAACAGTTTTATTATGCAAGGTTTTACTGCAAGTAAACAGAAACGTGTAATTACTGCGAATACAAATGGGCCGCTGCCGCTGTTAATCGGCAAGTGCGTGCAGCGGCGTGCAGGTAGCGCAGGCGACGGTGCGGCGCTCTCGCCGCTCGCTCCCGACACCATCGCTCGCTCGCGATACTGCCGGTCGGCGGGCCCCCACCGCGGACAGCTCTCGACAGCCCCCCTCTAGCGGGTACCCGGGCCTACTCTTCCACGCACCCCCGTGCGTCTTGCAAGAGGTGGAAAGTGTCCGTACTTTACCCCACCACGTGTGCCCTGTCCGGGGACTGACGGTGGCGAGCCGGTTTACAGAGAACGGCTGAGCGGACAGAGGCGGCACGGGGATTAAAACAAAAACTCGCCCGTAGTATTGCTCATACGGTCACAGACAACCGGAGCGCCTGACGATGCTTCCAACATGGGAGGCGAAATGTCGCGAGGGAGAGAGGGAGATCACTGGACATGGCTATCCCGAAAGAACAGCTCTGAAGAGCAACCGTCATGAATCGAGCTGTAAAAACCTACGTCATGTACAATGTTTGCTGTGTGAAGTTAAACGCATAAAATACCGACCTGTGTATTCGATGTGAAATCCAGCTGCGGACACGCTGATGTCTGAGTGGAAGTGGAGATAGAGGCTGTTTGAAGTACTGTTGAGCACCGCCGGAATTGACGAACCTGGAATGCATTCGTATTTAACGTCACACGCACGATTTTGCCGCATCGCTTAAAACACAAACATAACAAGCGATGGAAACGTGCCGGTGTGCGCCATATCAGCACTTCTCAGAACAGCGTACATGTCGTGTATACCGAGGTTTTTCAGAACGTGTTAACGTTAAGCTCCACTCTTGTTCGTGAGGGCTAAGCGATGAACAAAGGCTGCAGGATGAACAGGGCTATATCCAAAATGGGATGCTAGTCCATCATAGGGCACTGGGGGCAGTTTAATCATGCCAAGTTACCTAGCTAACAGCATGTCTTTGGATGGTGGGAGGAAACTGAGGGCCCTGGTGAAAACCCACAAAGACACAGGGAGAACATGCGAACGCTACACAGAAAGGCACCCAAGCTGGGAATCAAACCTGGGGCCTTATTGCTGTGAGGCGTCAGTGCTCCGTACCCACTACGCCACCGTGCTGCCCTAGCGCTGAATGTAACCACGCTCAATCAAGGTCAAGGCCTACTGATCTTATCTACTAAAATAATTACGAAATGTCTTGCCGCTGCAGATTAACATGAATTTAGGGTTATGGAGTTTCATTTCACCAGGGGCTCCACTTTGGATGGTATCGAGTAAATATTGCTTGACTGATATTAACCACTTAATTGCCGCTGATATATGACATAAATAATGTTGGCGCTCTAATCCAAGAACGTAACTTTTTGGAAAACCTGAACTTGTTTTGAAAGATGTATTAAATCAGCACTTATCATCACAGGAGCTCTTATTAGCAATTTAACATTAACGTATCAGCCACGTGTGATTAAGTACAGCGTGATATGGGCTCTAAGTATAGAATTATCTGTGCACATTTTTACAAACCTTCGTGTGTGAATTTGTTGGCACATTAGAAAAAAAG
The DNA here is from genome assembly GCA_036362915.1 of Geotria australis. NCBI lineage: Eukaryota > Metazoa > Chordata > Hyperoartia > Petromyzontiformes > Geotriidae > Geotria > Geotria australis. The sequence continues at coordinate 7,707,556 of JAZEWU010000030.1, read as the reverse complement.
GAAATCTCGATGTTTTATTCAAAGCTAAATTTAAATTTAACCAATGTGTCAGAGAAGTGTGGCATTCGACGTTCTCGGTCTGAAAATGCCTATGTAGAATATTTGGCCGACAGGCTCATTAGGTCTTATATTGATCACTGTAAATTTTAGTTAATGGTCTTCCCTAAATTTGTTCTGCCTGGACTTCTATTGCTAATGAACTTTGTAGCAAATATGTCACTGTGGTCTACGTACAATTCATTACTTCAACTATTTAAAATTTACGGGCTCTCAATTCCACCCATATTCATCTCAGACACGTATTGATTACCAAAAAGGTAAGGCTTAAGCGACAAATTATACCGCGTAATTTATAACACGCCACCACGAAAGCATGCATAACGGCCCCCAAGGGGCGGCGTGTGTGTATATTTTATGAAGTGCGGCGGGAGATTGTGACTGCTTTGTTGTCTCTGGAACACCGAGTGCAAACCGCACAAGCCTCGTTTAATTGCTGGAGCTTTAGAAAACGGCTATGATTCACGAATCGTTAAAAGTGTTATTTTGTTAAGGCGAACAACTTTTATTGATTATATGACCTTGCGTATAATGCATCTGATGTGAGTTTTTCCCCTTATTGTTTTGGTTTAGTACTAATTCGATTTTTATTTTAAGTCGTCTCATCTCAAGTCTTGCGTTTTGAGACGGGACACCAATAAACCCCGCGAAGTAAATCCTCGGCAGCTGTTGAGCACAGGCAGCGCGCAATCCCACTGCGGCTTCAGCCAACTCCTCGAGAACGCATCGCTAAGAACCTGAAACGTTTCACAGGAATGCACAATTGCCATTGCCAAAGCTCGCACCTACCATAACTATCAATAATAATGACATTTCACTATCATTACCGAGGTCAAATTTAATTGTTCTCTGTCTCAAGAGCTGAACACTTGTTTACAACCCAGAAGTACAAGTTGTAAAGTTATTTAAAAATAACTTTACATTTTGCGCTAATGATGTTTTATAGTTTGCATGTTCTCCCCATGTCCGAGTGGGTTTTCGCGGGGCACTCCGGTTTCTTCCCGCAGTCCAAAAACATGCTGCTGCATAGGTTAATTGGCCTGAGGACTAAATTGCCCCCGGTGCTCTGTGATGGGCTGGCGTCCTTTCCTGGGTATAGCCCTGCCTTGTGCCCTGTGTCTGCCGGGATAGGCTCAAGCTCACCGCGACCCTCTACAGGATTAAGCGGTTTCTCACAATGGATGGATGTTTTCTAGCAAACTGGAAAATTGTTGTATACATTTTTTTTCCATTTATAAACCCAAATTAGGCTTCTCAGAGCAAGTTGCAAAGGTCACTTGACAGAAATGTGTCCTTGACAGTGGCACTGCCATCAAAGCAATTATGAATGCTGAGAAAACATTTATTTTTATGATCAATTAGCAAGCTCAGAAACAAATTCAATTATATGGTAATTACCGAGTTGTAATTTATGACAGCATTATCAGGTCTCACGTCTCAGTAGGTCATTACAACCACTGAGATTCGGAAAACATTCCTCAGACTGAGAGCCAAAGTAATCTATGGTACAATAACCGCCAGAAGAGTTGGTGCATCACACCACGTACTGATGTAGGTTTTCACGGCTCGATTCATGATGGTTGCTCTTCAGAGCTGTTCTTTCGGGATAGCCATGTCACCGAGCGATCTCCCTCTCTCCCACGTGACGTTTCGCCTCCCACGTGGTCTAGAGCGAGGCTGCGTGTGTTCCGCACGCAGCACGAGGCTGTGACGTGCCATGCACGGCGTCATCCAGCGCTCACAATCAGCTCTTTTGCTGCCGTCAAGAAATCACCGTTTGTGACATTACCCGCAGCTGAAACCGCGTTCGTCCTGCAGGCTGCAGTTGCTGAGACCTAATGACAGATGTTTCCATAGGGCAGAGCGTGTGTGCATCGCGTGTTGTCACACTCTGCCTCGTTACCAGAGCCCAGAAAGTGAGATATTACCGGTGTGCGTTTGCCGCTAATTGAGAAACATTGATTCTGGCAGCAAGGCGAGGGAACGTAGCTCACCGGAGAAGCTCCCCAACCTGGGAGCATTGGCGTCCCCTCCGTCGTATATCTCCAGAGCATCCCAGTTCTGCTCCGTGGCGAAGCTGAAAACGTGAATCTGCAAGAAATGCGTGGATTAGAAGTACATAGACTGTATACCGGACATCACTGTAAATATGGCGCGCTTTAGCCAGTCAGCATGGCGCAAGTCGGTCAAACAAGCCCTGCAACTTACATGACCCGGGGAGGCCTTCATCGGGTTGTAAATGATCATATCGTTCAGATGTTTGTGTGAGAGGTTACTGCACTCTGCATCAAGCTTGATGTCATCCAATTACAAGTTACGCGTAGGCAGGAATTGCTGAACGATTGCCCAGGTAAAGTAGAAACGAAGCCTAATCAATTACATTTTACTTTGTAGGGAAAACATTTGACTCGCGTTCCATATTTGGTATTGCTTTTCAGACGGAACGCTGTTGCCGCTGGGAAACATTGGAAAGTAGAACGGCACTGCGCATGTCTTTTAAATACAGCACGTGCAATGCGTATGTATGAATAATATATAAGTGACGGCTTATTTGCAATTCAACCCACAAGAAAGATATAAATTGTGTAGCGCGGGTACAATTATGTGCAATAAAGCGGGGATTTACAAGGCGTCGAAGTGTGAGCGTATCTCAGGATGCTGCACGAGAGTTGGTGGTCACACGCGTCACAATTCAGTTCACAAGAGAATGTGTCAGACGGACAAGGCTCGAGTCCGACATAAACTGTCTCGGAAACAACAACAACACTGCACATTCATCATAAACACTGCCCTTAAAAGATACGTCGAACAGGTAACGCTTCGGGCGATGGTTCGCATTGGATATTGTTTACGGACGGCGAGCGGGGCAGAGGAGGGGACAGGACAGAACTCGGCGGCGGAGTAGGCCGAAGCGAGTGCCGCTGTGTCGGTGTTTATCCGTCAGCGCCACGGCTCGCTCCCCAACGTCTATCTCGCGATGCCGACCTCGCTCGTGGTTCGTTGGAGTCTTTCCTGTACAAGCTCACGGGATGTTGGTTTCCCGCTTGAAAACCAACGGTCTTGGTTTTGAAGCGGGAAGGCAGGGTGGCGCGGCGCGACGGAGGGGCACACTGGACGGACAGCGACACGCACGCACGCGCTCCGAGGCACAGTCCTTACCTTCACCCCCGCGCCCTCGGGCACGGTAATTTTCCAAACACAATTCAAATTGTTATCATAAGGCTCGGGGAAACCCGGAGTGAGAATGGCCCCTTTTAGCTCTGTCAGGTTTCCCCCACAGGGCACTGCAACACACAGTTGATCCATTAGACATGCCTGCCACGCAGCTGGTGTGGACAAAAAGGAAGAAACAGAGACAATGAGACAAATTACAGATTGCACTGATGTAGGTTTTCACGGCTCAATTCATGATGGTTGCTCTTCAGAGCTGTTACTTTGGGATAGCCGTGCCACTGAGAGAGGGGGAGCGCTCGACAAGGCTATCCCGAAAAAACAGCTCTAAAGAGCAACCGATAAATTACAGATTTATATTCATATTCTCCACAGCAGTGCAAACGATTAATTTATGTTGTGCATGATATACTTTTTGCTTTGAACTAGGACCCATATCTGATGGAAGTGGCTTCACTCATAAACATCTGACAGTTAATCGGCACTGGTTCAAGCAAGCCTGACTCTGATGATGAGTGTTGAAGTCGGGCCAGAGTTGGTGCTGGTTACTTACATGCAACGCTGCGTGTAAATGTTTATTTTTTGTTTTTTGTTTGGTTAATGTGTCCATCCATCCATCCATTTTCAGAAACCGCTTAATCCAATACAGGGCCGCGGTGAGCCGGAGCCTATCCCGGCAGACACAGGGCGCAAGGCAGGGGAACACCAAGGATGGGACGCCAGTCCATCGCAGGGCGCCTGGGGAAATTTAGTCAGTACGCCAATTAACCTGGCAGCATGTCTTTGGACGGTGGGAGGAAACCGGAGTGCCCGGCGAAAACCCACGCGGACACGGGGAGAACATGCACACAGAAAGGCACCCCGAGCCGAGATTCGAACCCGGGACCTTCTTGCTGTGAGGCGGAAGCGCTACCCAATACGCCACCGTGCCGCCCTTGGTTAATGTGTTATTTTTATATTTTCATTTATATTTGTCAATTCGCATGTTTGTTGTGTCGCAGGAATCTTATAAAGAGCTTGCAAGCTCACTGGGTATGTTTCTGCTGTAATAATCACCATCTACCTCCCTATCTATCCCATCATCTGTCCTGGTCGCTTCTCTCCCGTGGAACCCCTTGAGACTCCTTAGTGAGAAAGTTGAGTTACCTACAGTGCCTCTGTGGGTCCCCAAGGGCTTGTCTGTCCTAAATCTAACACGAAGCTCCCCTGTGGGGCAATAGTGTTAGCCCTGGTCTTCTCCAGAACTCAATGGACTCGATGGTGCTGGAACGGAATTGGTTTTGAACCCTGACCCCAAACCCTAATTCAGCTCTGGGCCTTGGAGATAGGGTTGCTACCTCTGATGTGAAATAACTCGCGGCATATTAGGAAAATAAGAATATGTCACAATACTGGACGAGGGGAGAACTAGATGTTAATGCGTTAAGTGCAGAATTTTTACACAACCGACACAATTAGGACTTGAAATATCCTTTGCAGATTTTTCCAGGCCAGGTGCCTCATATGGGGACAACCAGAGGAAAACCAGGAGCGGTGGCAACCGTACTTGAAGCCGTGGCACACCTGTGGTCTCGTCTGGGACCTATTTACGTATCGGTGGCCGAGCCAGGTGGCACATCGGTCCGTCTGTCTGCCCCACGGCCCCACTCTCACCCTTGCCGCCTCTCCCCACCGTGTGTCCCCATTGCTTCGCTTGCTTCTCCGATTCCGCTGCTGGTCCATGACCCCCAGCTGCCGCTCCCTCGCTTTGTGCAGCGTCGCGTCGAGCGATGCGATTGCGTTCCGATGCATAATGCATGCGGCCGTTGGCGGATGGATGATTGCGATTGAGGCTTCGGGATAATGTTCGCCCACAGCTTTGCGAATGCATTAATAATAGGGCATTTGTAGCGTAATTAAGAATTATCACAACACACCATTAACAATATATTACCAAATGTTTTATGCATCTGTCAAAACAAAAATAATCGTAAACTACTGAAGTATAATAGTAGCATTAATCAAAAGTGACTCAGTGTAAAGTGACCGTGTAAGTGAGTGTCTTAGTCAAAGCTACTGTCTTAGTGTAAAGTCACTTAGTGTAAACTGACTTAGTGTAAAGTGCCCAGAATGGCTTCCTTAACGACCTGATATCACTTGTAATCCTACACAGCCGGTGGTATGCCATAACACACATCACATAACATGCATAGGATGATGCAACAGTTGCAAAATGTTATATGTATGACGTTGCCTTACCAACACAGGTCGGGTAGGAGTCGTTCCACTGTGCCAGGGAGTTGGCCACTTTTTGGCATTGGATCGCCCTGGCTCCTTGTAAGATATATCCGGAGTTGCACTCAAATCGCAGCACGGAGTCCACACTGAAGCTGTTCCCCAGCCTCTGGCCAAACTTTGGTTCAGGCACAGAGCTGCACTGATTAGAACTTGTTCTTGGCACAGCTGTGAAATAAAAACCAAGTTGTTTTCAAGTAAACATAAACCTCTTAGGCAGAGCGCACAATCCATCTATTTTCAAAAAACGATTAATCCCGTACAGGGTCGCGGTGAGCCGGAGCCTATCCGGGCTCGACACGGCTATACCGAAAGAACAGCTCTGACGAGCAACCGTCCTGAATCGAGCCGTGAAAAACCTACGTCGATGCGATGTCGCACACGGCCAACAACGGGCCCGGGCCGCCGTGCAGCGCCGGCACCATTTCACGCCCGGATAGCAACCGCCGACAGGCCCCTGTGCTGGGTCTGCCGAGCAGGTCAGCTACAGCGACCAAGGTGCCTCGGCGTGCAGACGCAGCGCGCGCCGCACTACCTGCACCGGCGCCTTCATGCGTGAGGAAATTCATATTCATTCATTCATCCGCTCCTGATTAACGTGATGCGCACGGCAAAGTGAAGAGAATGAATAATTAAGGAGAGTTTTGCATTCCGTGTTATGTCGGACATTAGCGGAACGTTGGGCGTCACAGCTCCGTGCTTCTCACAGACGGCGCCAATCGCGGGGGTTTATATAATTTTATCTTTGCATAATTTCCGTCTCATAAATATTTTAACTTCTTATGTAAATGCAAAACGGTGCCGAAAACGGTGCTAATTCACATATGTCAGCCTCACCTGCGAGAGGATAATAAGTAAAAGCTGCGAACTCACCATTAAACACTGTCGTTATACAATTCCCTGCAATGTGTGACCCCATTGTTTGTCCCATGCACCCCGTGTTTCACCAGCATGCTGCAGGTCAGAACACTTTCCATTCGCTTAGCTTCCTCGCACTGCTCCACTTTGGAATTTCCTCCCGTCACCGTCTCAAACAGTAATATCCATCCATCCATTATCAGAAACAGCTTAATCCTATACAGGTTCGCGGTGAGCCGGAGCCTATCCCGGCAGACACTGTGCACAAGGCAGGGCTATACCCAGAACGGGAAGCCACTCCATCACAGGGCACCGGAGGCAATTTAGTCCGCAGGCCAATTAACCTATGCAACAGCATGTCTTTGGACTGTGGGAGGAAACCAGAGTGCCCGGCGAAAACCCACGGAGACACGGGGAGAACATGCAAACTCCACATAGAAAGGCACCCGAGCCGGGATTCGAACCCGGAACCTTCTTGCTGTGAGGCGGCAATGCTACTCGCCGTGCCACCGTGCCGCCCTTCTTACAGTAATAACTGTGGCCTATTCAAGAAACGTGTTACGCTCGTATCTATTTCACCTGTGATGGTGCTGTTTGTTGCGGGTCACTTTATGGTTGGGGCGTTTTGCTCTGCAACTCTGCTTAAAACATATATGTAAAAACACACTCCTTCTGATTGAAAGGAGCCAGTTGCGTTGGTTCGGGCATCTCTTAAGGACACCCCCTGGGAGGCTCCCCCGGGAAGTCTATCAGGCACGGCCCACTGGGCGGAGACCTAGAGGCCGACCCAGGACACGCTGGAGGGATTATATATTTCGGCTGGCCTGGGAACGCCTGGGAATCCCTCAGGAAGAGCTGGAATCTGTTGCCGAGGAAAGGGATGTCTGGTCCACTCTCCTTAAACAGCTGCCGCCGTGACCCTCACCAGGACAAGCGGTTTAGAAAATGGACGGATGGATGGATGTACCAGGACTTGGTCACTGGTGCAGTTGTTATGAAACGCGTTGAGTGCTTCCCTGCCTGATGACTCTAAGTGCAGCAGCAGCAGCCACCCTTTGCCGTGTCACCATGTGAGGTTCGTACCTTGGTAAGCAAAGTGAAATCCTCTTCCAGACGTATCGCGACTCGATGTGAATGTCAGTGTGATTTGATTGGTGGAGCTTAGTGGAAGGGTCTCTCCTGCAGAGGAAACGCACGCGGGCGAACGGTTAGTGCGACTTTCTGCGCAAGAACGCTCGTAGCATAGGTGAGAGCCACGCTGTGAGCACAGACTGTCATCGTCATCAACAACACCTGGAGCCGGCTCAATGCGCTTACACGCAACTAGCAAAAACACGTGCTTTCATTGTAAATGTTGTGCGGTCGCTCTCCAACACACCGGGGTTGCTGAAGTAGCAACAAATTGCCACGTTTTGTTCACGTGACAACCCCTTACTAAAATGGCCGTGTCGGGTGGATGCGGGTTTACGACACTTATTTTTACATGACCTAACTCATAAAAAGAGCTATACTACTACGACTTAGGGAGCTCTTGTGCAGCAGTGGATCGATCATGGACGATGCTGATGATGATGATGATGACGAGAAGGAGGAGAATGATAATAATAGCATTTTAT
>JAZEWU010000030.1:7676291-7699501 GCA_036362915.1 Geotria australis | reverse complement strand
AGACAAACACGGAGGGAGACAGGGAGGGAGGGTGTGTGGTGCCGCGGTGCGAGAGTGCGGGCGCTGCTCCGACCGGAGTGCGCTCCGGACAGCGAGCTGAGCGGCCTGGCCTGCGGCGAGGCGCCGTCGTAAACCTCCACGATGTCGCTCAGCCCCGTCTGGAAGAACTTGAATTGTCCAAAGACGACTGTTCACCCGGACACGAGAGGGAGCGCAGGGTAAGGACGCTGACCCAGTGCCGCGATAACTCACTCTCCTCTGCCGATATTACTGTCTCACGGCATACTATATTACAGTAGAACGTTACGTACATTTTTGTTCATTAGTCCGCCTACTCAAAGCTACATTGAATTGGAACATTTGACATTTCCAACACATTTATGAGTTTATATATATGTATAATAAGAAGGAGTCACCGGTTTTGCCCACCTGTGGAGCGATAAATGCAACAACCGTAATGTCCCGTTATAAATGAACAATGTCACACAAACTCGGTCATATTCACATTAACATATCCTGTAGGTTTAAACACCCTTCACAATCATCTTCGCAGCATTTCCACATGTAACCTGTTCCCATTTTAAGGCCATGAAATATGTACGTTCTTAATCTGCTTAACCCAGTAGCGCTGAATTATAGACCAATCACCTTTTAAATGCATCCTTCCTGATCACATTTCGGGTTAGATCGTGTAAAAATAAATGTGCAAAACCAGAAAAACATCGTACTCAGTTATAAACGCTGTGGGTTTCGTCTCACACTCCTGAGTGACCTGTGTCCTGAAGAATACATTGGCGCGTTCTGTCCATGTGCCGGCTCGGGTGCCTTTCTGTGTGGAGTTTGCATGTCCTCCCCGTGTCCGCGTGGGTTTTCGCCGGGCACTCCGGTTTCCTCCCACAGTCCAAAAACATGCTGCTGCATAGGTTACTTGGCCTGCGTACTACATTGCCCCCAGTGCCCTGCGATGGACTGGCGTCCCATCCTGGGTATGGCCCTGCCTTGCGCCCTGTGTCTGCCGGGATAGGCTCCGGCTCACCGCGACCCTGTGCAGGATTAGGCGGTTTCTGACAATGGATGGGCGAATGAATGTACGAACACGCGTGACGTTTCACCACAATGCGCCGCCGTGTGCTGCGATCGGCCGCCGGCATCGGGCCGCGGGGCGCCTCACCGTGCTCGCCGGGCACCGTGACGGAGTAGACGCAGCTCTGCGCCGCGCTGTAGTTGCCCGGGTAGTTGGGAGACAGGATGGAGCCCTCCTGCCCGGTGCTGTGGCCTCCGCACGGGGCTGCGGTGGCAAGAGTCGGAGAGGGTGACAGGGGCACTCGATGCGGCTCGCGGATTGGACCCCTGGCTGGAGGCGGCTCGAGGGAGTCGCACTATAGACAGTGTGTTTGGCCTACTGCTACTACTGATAAGAAAACTATATTTGTAATGCGCACATATTCATTCAATTTCGAAGGTGTTAAGTTTAAGAGGGAACAACCCGAAGGCGCGAGAAAACCGCAGAGAGGCGGAGGAGGCAGCCAGGCGGTTTGCCGGCGTCAACATATTGCCACTAGACACTGCGTCCTATATATTATGATGTTATCGGACAATTAATGCACGAGTGTTTGTTTTCTTAGAGCAAACCTTTAAAGAGCAAACCTTTGTTCCTGATGAAGCTGATTGCAACTGTCAGCGAAACGTCGTACCTTCATTGTAAATGTTGTGGGTTCGCTCTCCAACAAACCGGTGCGCTGAAGTCGTAAAGAATTGGCACGTTTTGTTCACGTGAAAATCTAACTAATTGGCTGTGTCGGGCGGAGGCGGGTCACGTTATTTTTACGTGACCTTACCCACAAAAAGAGCTGTACTACGGTATAGCCTAACATCCAACACGCACAACGATGCCTCCACCTCCTTCATTTATTCAAACGCCACGCTCCGCGTCGGAGGCGATGTGTCGGCGGCGCCGACGGGACGCGCGGCCCCGGCCTCACCGTGGCATGCCGGGAGGGGCCGGCTCCAGGCGGGCCGCCCGTCGTCCCCCATGATGCACAGCAGCGTGGAGTAGCCGTGCAGCGTGTAGCCGGCGCCGCACGCAAACGTCACGCTCGAGCCCAGGCGCAGGTCGGATCCGACGCGCGACCCGTTGGCGATGCTCCCGGGGTCGAAGCACGACTCGCGCGGTTTCTCTGCGCGCGCCGACGGGGGGGCGGGGGACGTCGCGACTCCGAGTCGGACGGAGGAGGTCGGCGCTCGCTCGCCGCGTCGTTCGTTACGCGTCGCGCAATCGACCGCTCGTGAACGCGGCTTGGATGCAGGCAAACGTGTTTCATCATCGATTAGATTTATAATGCACTCGTGCATCTCACTAAAGTGAGGAACGGTGAGAGCGGAACTAGAGTCGGGCAATTTGCCGCCTTGCACGACGGCGAAACGAAGGAAGCGGAACGGCGCTTCGGCGAGCGAGCGAACGGGCGCCGCGGTGGCGGAAAGGGCGCGGCGCTCACCGCGGTACTCGATGTGGAAGCCGCCCATGTTGACCGTCTTGTCGCTGTGGAACGCCAGGTGCATCGCGTCGCCGCTGCTCTCCACGCGGCCCGGCAGCTGCGAGCCGTGGAAGCTGCCGAGCAGCGGCGCCTGCGCGTCGGCCCCGTCGTACGCGTGCAGGAAGTCGTAGTGCGCCTCCAGGTTCAGGCTGCCGCGAGCCGACACACACCAACGATTTAGACACCCCGCAGCCCCCATGGCGACCTTCACGCTGTGACGCGATATAATAATAATAATTCATTAATTCATTGTCAGCGTCCGTGCATTCGGAGGCGCGGAGCCTGGCTCAGTGGTTGTTATGCGTTGGTGAAAAGGTGTTCTTTTAGTAGTTTTTTCGAAGGTTGCGGGGGACTGTGTTGGCGTAGTAGATGTGGCTACAGGCTGTTCCAGGTTGTAGGTGCCGCGACAGAGAAGCGACGTTGTGCGAAGGTTGTACATGAGCGTGGTGTGTGGAGTAGGTGTGTGAAGTGGGTGCTGTGATGAGCTGCGTAAAGTGCGGGATTGTGTTGAGGTGAGTGGCTGGAGTAGCGATGCAAGGTATTGAGGGTGTCCTGTGTGGATAGCGCGGTAGCATATTATTGCGGTTTTGTAGGTGATGCGTTGGCAGATGGGTAGCTAGTGTAGAATGTCCGTGCATGTTGTGGTTGGTTGGTCGCTGGCTTTCATGTTGAGGACTGCACGTGCTAGGTTGATTTGAAGGCGCTGCAGTTTGGCGCACTGTTGTAATCATCATGACGGTTGCTCTTTGGAGCTGTTCTTTCGCGATAGTCGTGTCACTGAGTGATCTCCCTCTCTCCCTCGCGACATTTCGCCTCCCGCATTGGAAGCATCGTCACGTCTGAGAAAAAGGGAGAGCGCTCGACACGGCTAGCACGAAAGAACAGCTCTGAGGAGCAACCATCAACGTGCAAATCAATCATGTGCAAATAACATACGCTTAAGCATCAAATAAATAGTCGAGAATACTCTGAATTGATAACAAGTACAAAAAGCTTATGCATAGACAACGAGTGTAGTGACATATGCATAGCAGCGTAGCAGCAATGGGGGCCTCCGTTCGGCAGTGATCGGTGTTCGGTGGGCGATGCCCGCTGCTGGGCCACGTCTCCACGCGCCGTGTGTGTGTGTGTGTGCGCGTGTTTGCGCGGTCGAACCCGTGTTTACGCTGTCGAAGCCGTGTTTGCACGGTGCGCGTAGGGAATATCAGGACCCACAATGCAATCCTTGCTGGAAAACATATGCCAGATGGCATCGTACGTCAATGGTAAATATAGATTTTCGCTAAAATTAAAAGTATACATTCAACGACTGCTTCAATGTCCACTGAGTCTACTGCCTTTTCATAAGTCTACAAAGGCGAGGCATAATGGTATTTGATATTCATCAGTCTCTTCCAGGGGTTTGCATGTGGCCAACGGCAGAGAAACCTATCGCAAACCAAGGCCTAAACAAGCAAAACAATATTGACAATGGAAGCAATAGTACTGATGTAGGCTTTCACGGCTCGATTCATGACGGTTGCTCTTCAGAGCTGTTTTTTCTGGATAGCCGTGTCACTGAGCCGAAACGTCGCTGGGTGGTGTCCATCGCACGCAGTCTGGCCCCATGCCATGCACGCGCCCTGACCGCCGCAGTTCTGTGTTTCGCAAACGATCCTTTCGTGGAGTAAACAGTCATTGTTTATTGGCTGAAAACATCTTTAACTAAAAGCAATGCAGCTGCGCGGCTCGCCTGGAAATGATGTGCTTTCCAGTTGAATAGTTTCGCGATCCTGTTGTGGGTAACTGTTACTTGCTCAAATCCATCGAGAGCACCGTGTTGTCGCCTTCTTGAATGGGTCCCTCTGTTCTTTTACTGCACTTCAGTCTCATTGGCTGTTGTAATGACCGTGATATCAGCAAGCCTGAGGTCGTTCATATTTATACATGAATATTTATGCCCTTTTTCTCTTCTACAATTTTTGAAAAAATATATATTCTAGTGCCGCTATGATTAACTTTTGCAAAAGCCTGTCTGCTTGTGCTACTTTCTTCATGCGATCTCAGTGTAGCCATTTAATTTACGAAATTGGTTTCTAGTATTGGATAAATAATATATTTTGGCCTAGGTTTGCAATAGCTTCGATGCCTACACCAATTTCCATCGAGTCGAATGCCTTCCACTCTATATACATTCATTTATTCATTGTCAGAAACCGCTTAATCCTGTACAGGGTTGTGGTGAGGCGGAGCCTATCCTGGCAGACACAGGGCGCAAGGCAGGGTTATACCCAGAATGGGACGCCAGCCCATCACTGGGCACCGGGGGCAATTTAGTTCGCAGGCCAATGAACATATGCAGCAGCATGTCTTTGGACTGTGGGGAGAACAATCAAACTACACACAGAAAGGCACCCGAGTCCAGATTTGAACCCGGGATCTTCTTGATGTGAGGCGGCAGCACTACTCACCGCGCCACCGTGCCACCTCACTCTATATACTGTACACCGACCTCCTTTTTAACACCCATCCCCGAAACTCCTCACAGTACATTTAACCTGCAGTTTGCCGACGAAGAAAATCGGAGTAACAATGTTATTTGTAGGACTAATAGCTGTAATGAGAAAAATCGTCGCGTTAATTTGGGGATGGAAAGTGAGGAATTTTAGTGGCAATTAGCATCTCTGTGCAGAAAACGACTCATTAAACACCGAAACTTTCTAAGCAGTACAAGCCCTGTTAGCCGCACAAAATTCCAACTTGCGTAATCTTCGAATAGTTGGTCTCATTAGTTCAATTATATTCCACTGAAATGTAATCTCGTTTCCCGTGTTGTTTTCTTTTCTCGCGGTGTCGAGCTGAAGTTTCCCGCAGCACGAGGAGACACAGTTTCCTGCCGCCGACTCCTGCGCCGGCTTGAGAGAGGGCCGCTCAGGCCATGTGCAACTTTCAAACAAGGAACGTTGCCTCTGCGTGCCACGATTCACATTTCCATCTGGTGTCCAATCCGGGGAATAGCCCTGCCTTTCGCCCTGTGTCTGCTGGGATAGGCTCCGGCGCACTGCAATGCTGTACAGGATTAAGCGGTTTCTGACAATGGATGAATGAATAAACATCGTACGATTGACGAACGTGCAACTCACTCCAGTCATCCGCTCACCGGTGGACAGTTGCCTCCCTATCACTCGGTTATATCACCACGGTTACTGTTCCCGTGAACTTCACAAATCGGTCTCTCCATCCGTGTCGCTTCTACGACTGGACTCGATAAACACGGCTCACTTCCGCGTGTCGGCAATGGCTAAACGTCTCGAGACAGCACGCCCGCTTACCTTAGAAACGAGAGCGCCACCACAAAGTCTTCATTGACCGAGATGGTCCAGTGGCACTCGTCGCTGGGTGGATACGGCTGGGGGTAATTTGGAGACAGAATGAATCCTGCAGGGCCAGTCAAATTACCCCCGCACGGGGCTGAGGGAACAGGCACACAATGCAAATACTTCAGACCGTTTGTCAACACCTTCAAATGAATTTACACCTCATTATCCTTCGTCGCCTGGTCTGTACCATCACGGGGAAGCTTCGATGAGCATCTAACCTCCGCGCATGTTTAGACCACCGCGCGACATCATTGGCATTTGCATTTGACAACAACTTTAATTGAAGGCGCAGTCTGGCCAGGGTTTTACTATCGCCACTGGGGAGACAAAGGCGGCCGGGCGCAATGTTGGCCACCCACCCCATAGTGTGTCGTGTCGGCCTTCGTAGGTGCTCGCTAACAGCACACGACCCTACACAGTCTGTCAAGGCTGTACGGGGGATCTTCATGTTTGGTGGGACTCGAGATACTCGAGCCGCCGCGGCAGGCCTAACCCCACCCCGCACGGAGGCCGGGACGCTCCCTCACCGACGCAGATCGGCAGCGCGGGCTCCCAGAAGAAGCGGCTGTCGGCCTGCACGCACGTGATGCGCGACGGGCCCTGCAGCGCGTAGCCCGGGTCGCACTGCAGCAGCACGCTGTCCCCCGGGCCGCGGCCGACGCCGCTGCGCGAGCCGTTGGTGGGCACGCCCGGGTCGCGGCACTCCGAAGCCACGGACGCTGCACGGGGCAAGGGGGTGACGCGCGGACGGCGGGATGCGCGGCGTCGTTACCATGACAATAGTGAATGCTTGACCCGGGACGCGCCGGAGGGATGGGGTCCTGGGGACGACTGGGAATCCCCCCCCCCAGGGTAAGAGCTGGAATCTGTTGCCGAGGAAAAGGGATGTCCGGTACACCCACCGTAAAGAGCTGTCGCTGTGACCCTCGCCGGGACAAGCGGTTTAGAAAATGGACGGATGGCTGGAAGAACCCTCCACCCCATCCTTCTTATTATTGTCGGTGATAGTGAAAATTAACAGATTGCTGCACTCAAAGCAGACGGACATTAAAGGGACATTAGACATATTCATGAAAGCTAGGAAATATATCCTTGCCTGACAAAGGAACTTATGCAGAGATTTTTAAACTAAATAATAATAATAATAGCATTTATAGAGCACGTTTCACCCAAGGGTCACAAAGCGCTGCACAGGGCTGCGGAGAGAACGACATGTCAGCAACGACAGAGAACGGAAAATCAGTAACAATATTTATATTAATGAGAATTGCTCTCCATAGCTGCTCTTTTGGGATAACCGTGTTGGGATAACCGTGTCGAGTGTTCCTCATGTTTCCTTCCACGCTGGTTTGACGATGCCTCCAATGTGGGAGTCGAAACGTCACAAAGTAGAGAGCACGAACACTTTACACGGCTATCCCGAAACAGCACCTATGGAGAGCAATTCTCACACATCGAGCCATGACAACCTTCATCTGTTTATCATTTTCAGATCACACGGAATGATTAGGCTACCTTATTTCAATGAGTAGGCTACCTTATTTCACACAAACAACCTGTACCTCCTCGCTGGCATTGCCCCTGCTGATATCAGACGGGAAGTGGCCAGTCGAGTCGAGATGACAAAGGCTACTAGCGATGAACGCCACCTCCTTCATGGACGTCAACCCCCGGCCCAACGACTGAAGTCAAGAAAAAGCTTCCTCAGCCATGTGCAGCCCCTAACAACATCTCGAGGGGAAACCAGACTCCAGCTCTGGACGGAAAAGCTTGAGAGTGACCCTCCTGCAACTGGCATGGGAATCCCACCTGCTGAAGACTTCCCTCCTGGCTCAGATGCACCATGGATTCAGTGGAAGACACTCAACCGCCTGAGAACTAGAACGGGACGATCAAAAGATGCTTTGGTCAGATGGGGCTACAAGACCGGCCCAACCACCTGCGAATGTGGAGAAGCAGACCATACTATGGAACACTGCCTTGTCTGTGCTCTACTACCCAACCTCTGCAGCTCAAAAGACCTTGCGGAGTTCAATGAAAATGCAAGGGGCTGTGTAAGAATATGGGAAACTGTAATTTGACCATCGCGCTGCTTCGAAGAATCGCTAAGAAGATTTCAATGAAGACTTACTTCAACATTCTTACTTTACGGGTTATTTTCAGCACGCGTCCCGTCACTTTGCAGCCATCACGCCGAGGGATAATGACCGACATTCAACGCGGAACACAATGCCGGCGTCGTTTAACGTCGCAATGTAACAATGCAACAAATATTCATAACTAATCCCTGAACCGCATGTCCCAGCATGCCGACGATTTCCATATTCACGGAAAATCAGCCGCATTCCACGCGTCATTTCAAATTTAAATTAAGAGACGCGCGAATGTGAAAAGCGGTAGGTGTGGAAGGAGAATCGTCGCGAGGGAGAGAGGGAAGTCGCTCAGCGACACGGCTATTCCAACAGAACAGCTCTGAAGAGCAGGCATCATGAATCGAGCCGTGAAAACCTACAGCAGTACACAGGGCATGGGTTCTCAACCTTTGGCACCTCGAAGGCCCACTCGGCCCACTCGGCCCACTCGGGTCTGGTCTCCACGGACCACTAGCTGACGGGTCGCGACCCACCGGGTTGTGAACGGCGGCTCTCGAGAGACGCGCGTCGCGCTAGCACGCGGAGAAGTGGCGTGGGCATGCGGGGGCGGCGTGGGAAGGCGGCCAGCGTGCTCTCACAGGTGAAGTGCAGGGCGAAGCCGGACTTGCTGATGAAGAAGTCGGTGTCGAAGTGCAGCGTGACGCGGTGCAGCGTGCTGTGCACCGTGTCGGGCAGCGCGGCGCCGCTCAGCTCGCGCAGCAGGATGCCGCTCTCCGCGCTGCCGTCCCAGATGCGCAGCTCGTCGTGCGGCGCCTCCGTGTCAAACACCTGGAAGTGGAGACTGCGCGACGGCGCGCCGCGCGTCAGCACGGAGACGCGCGCCGGGGCAGACGCGCTGCCGTTCGACGCGGTGGGACCGACGCAGTGGCGCAACGCCGTCGCGCCGCCGCCACGGCGACGCTCGCTCACCTGATGGTGAACCCCGGGTTGACCTCGACGGTCCACTCGCAGTGCAGGTTGTGCTCGTAGGCGTTGGGGTAGCCGGGCGACAGGATGGTCCCGCCGGACAAACCCGCGATGGCCCCACCACACTCCGCTTCGCAAAAACAAAGATCCCCCCGTGTAGCCTTAACAGACTGTAGGGGTCAAGTGCCGTTTTATATAGCGCCTTTCACCCGAGGGTCACAAAGCGCTGCACAAGGGCCTCAAAGAGAACGGCATGTCAACAATGAAAAATAAATAAGTAAAAACGAAACGAACAAAAAATGATTAAGGCTGCTTCGAATATACTGAAGGCTGCTTCGAATATACTGAAAGGTATACCGGTCACCCACGACGAGCGGCCGCCCTTCGTCTCCCGGTGACGGTGTTTACTCACCGCAACTAGGGACTCATTTAAGGCCGAGTCGACCTAGGGGTGGCCGAGGATTGGTTCAGAAAATCGTCACTGGCGTTGTTGGCCTTGAGCGTGATTCGAACTCGGGTTGCCAGGTTCGCAGCCCAGCGCGCTAACCAGTGAGCGCAAGCGGCCCACGATGGGTCGCGACCCACCGGGTGCCAATGGCGGCCCCTAGCCGCTCCGTGTTGGCAGACGCGTGGGACCGAGTGGGAGTACTCACACTGTGCCCCACTACACACGGCTGGTCGGTTGACTGTTTTGCCGTGCTGGTTAGTGTGGGTTGGTGACGAAGGGCAGGCATAGTACAGTACAACAGTGTGTTTTGCTGTACTGTCCTCTGCTGCTCGTCACGTAGCGCCACGGAGAATATCAAAATCTAAACGGGGTGCGAGAATTGCTCTTAAGTGGAGCTCTTAAGAGCAATTTCCATGCGTCGGAGCCGTAAAAACCTAGGTCAATAAAAGAGGTGCGTTATCAAACTGCAATACACGGACACACGCGTCACTGGGAATAGTCATTATCGTAATGACACAAGTCTCCTATTTAAATGTAATGAATGCACGTTCGACAGAGCTTCGGGTCCACGTGAAAAACCACACTGTATGGTCTTGTAAATTTAAATCTGTCGAGGATAGATCGCTACCTACTGTGAATTTAATCACCGTCATAAACACGGCTCATAAAGAGGCAAGCCGTGACAACAGACTAGGCGTACTGCGCGGAGAAATCTGGTGAGAAGGCCGACGAGGGCCGCAGCAGCCATGGCCGGGCAGCATGCACCGTGAGACGGAGAGAGGCAAACCCCTTTGTGGTGCCGACAACAAGAGAAAAGGTTTTGATGGATGCTCTTCAGAGCTGCTCTTTCGGGATAGCGTGTCATTGAGCGCTCTCCCTCGAATAAGCGGAGGCCGGTCCATCCCAAGGCGCCGAGGACTATTTAGTCAGCAGGCCAATTAACCTACGCAGCAGCATGTCTTTGGACTGTGGGAGGAAACCGCAGTGCTCGGCAAAAACCCACGCGGACACGGTGGGAACTTGCAAACGCCACGCAGAAAGGCACCCGAGCCGGGACTCGAACCCTGGACTTTCTTGCAGTGAGGCGGCAGCGCTACTCACCGCTACGCCACCGTGCCGCCCTCCCCGCAAGAATCGATAAGTAAATTGCAGAAACGAGGGTTTGGTAGCGTGACACGATCGCAAACAGGATCTCGTCCGCGAGTTTTCACGAGAGGCAGCGAAGACCAGCGCGATGCCACGCAGCTCCCGCGGCAGGCGCGCGGCCGCTCACCGACACACGCCGGCACGGGGACGTCCCAGGCCCTCCTGTCGCCGGTGAGGCAGGTGAGCACGCTCTGGCCGTGCGGCGTGTAGCCGGGGTCGCAGCCGAACGTGACGCCGCTGCCAGCGACGTGTCCCTCGTCCGCGACGACGTGCCCGAACTCCGGCACGCCGGGGTCTTCGCACTTGACGAGCTCGAAGCCTACGAGGAGTCGAACACAACGCGGCTCGCGAGGTGGGTAGCAGGTGCGTCACAGCTGCCAAAAAAACTATCGCAGAATAAGCGTTTGAATGAAGACAAATGTTTCCTACAGGTATCATGGTCGTCGTCAGTATCCCAAATCGCTTGATCCTGTACGGGGTTGCGCTCAGTCACGGCTTACATCGGTCGAGAGTGATATCTGACCCTGTCCCCACGTGGCTCCAACAACAACAGCCATTCGCCACTAAGTGGCGGTGACGTCACCAAGGCGCCTGGGCTAGGCCATCTGCACCTTGAGGCCACGTGAAGTGTCGAAGGAGGTCACGGGACAGACCCAGGTGCCATGGGCTGCCTGACCAAGATGACTCCTTCCATTCACGAACTCGCACCAATCCGCACGATAAGGTACCGTAAAACTACACCCAACACTGACATGGCGCAGGGAGGCCTCCGTCCAGCAGTGAATTGGCGAGGGCTGTACATTCCATGATCCATCCACTGCTGGATGAAGACCTCCCAATGCTGCTTCCTTCTCTCGTGCTCCTGTGACGTAACAATTCAACCAGCGGCCCCTGCACAAGCATGATGTTTGCTCAATTTGTCTGATCACCCTATCTACTGTAAAAAAAAGACAAATAATGGGACGAAAATTGGAGTCCTTCTGTTCTTAACTGAACCAATCAATCGCCCCCTCAATCACATGAGAATTGTTCAGACTCTTCGCGTCAAAAAAACGACACCCGGCGGCAAAATTTGCGATTGTTGTAAACGCTCGCTGTGTAGCCTGTTACGGGCGCGTGCGATCGCAGGATGCTCTCCCGCTTGCGCAAAAAAAACGCTGGCAGTGATTTTTCTTCCACGCTTGCTACGCTGCATTGCAACACGTGGTCCAATATTCCATTTGATTAAAAATGCGTTCCTGTTCCCACAAGGCCTGACCCGACGACCACAAAGGTTTGCCGCGGCGAGGAGTTAAGCAACGCAACAAAAACAATGCCGTGTGAAGGCTTTCATAATTGCCGCACGTGGCGTTTTTTTCAAACAATCCACCAATTTACCTTGAACGTGTGAATACTTAAGAGGAATACGGATCTTTGAAGTTATTTAATAGGATACGGCTTCCCGATCACCAAAGCTGTAAAACAACGAATGCATTTGTGCATTTGCATCGTTAAAACGTTCATCAAATTACCTGCAAATTGTAGGTCACTGTGCGTCACTGTCCATAATTACTGGATTCCCAAATGATTCCTAATGATCGAACTAAAAATGAATGAGCAAAATGAAAAATTGATGACAAACTCTACGCGCTATAGTGAAACATAAAGGACGGCGCACGAGCGTTAAATCGTGTCCGGCGCGTCACGCGCATACTTACTCGTGTACACGAGTTGAAACCCTCCGTCCACCACGTCACCGTCTGAGTTGAACTCCAGGTGCAGGTGGTTGGACGTGCTGTTGATGACGGAGCCCTGCATGTCGGTGGCCATAAAGGCTCCGAGCACGCGCGATGAGCTGTCTTGTCCATCGTACACCTCGCGAGCGCAAATACATAACGAGCGGTAAGCCGACGGTCGGGCATCGGTGCAAACCCCACGCTCAGAGTGAGGGACCAAACCCATGAGCCACCTGCTCTGAGGCTCAGGTGTTACAACTGTGCCACCGTCCTATTGCTTGTCAGAGCAGGTACTCAAATATTAAATAAAATGACATCACGCAAGATTATTAAATTACATAAATTATGCAGACGTGTGTAGAATTCTACAGTTGAAGGAAAAAGAACATAGCCGATATAAACACAACAGTAATATTTAACAGTCATCTAGTACAATTCACATTGCCGTTAAACCTGAATTTACAAAAATACTTTTCTAAACAATTCGGAAATCTTTGGAGATGGATTAACGTTCATCGCAATAAACTGCGCTTCAATCGGCAGTATTAACACGTAGGCGACACACGGAGCGGCCATGCGCTGCCTTGTCACCGGGGAGCCCTCCTCCCTTTATGAATGTTTTAAAACACGCTCGTACGATCCGGCCGCGGAGCTTCACTGTAGTGCGGCGAGAACACACGTCGCCAATTCCAACGGAAGTTACGGCCACACAATGCCGCTGCGAGTAAATTAAAGAAAGTTCGTTTGGCCAATGGCGCGCGGTGATTAATGGCCGCCATTCGTTGAGCAGAGGGCTGCAGATATTGCACGCGTGTGGACAATGTTTCAAGACTGTTGGCACAAGCAGTAATGCCAAAATGTAATTAATTAAAAGGCCTTCAGGCTTTTGTAACAATGGGAAATTGCTGGTTAGCAAAAACCTACGATTGAAAACAATTGATTGGATTGTATTACATGGGGACTAGTGGGCATGCTCGCCAGTTCATATTAGTTCTATCAAAAAGACCCCAACATTGACAACGTATAATTTTTCATTTTTTAACGTAACAGTAACAAATAATACATCGATCACAGATGTGTGCATGCAACCCAGAATGTACAAGTACAACTGAATACATGAAAATTGCCAATAAAAAAATGTGTCTCCGTCCAGTGGGTCGTGCCTGGTAGACTTCCCCCGGGGGAGTCTCCAAATCCGAAGGAGCAGCGATTATAGATCGAGGTTCTCCCGGATTCTGTGCTCCTCACCATGTCACGGAGAGTGAGCCCAGCAACCCTGCGGAGAAACCTAATTTCTGCCGCGTGTATCCGCGATTTCGTTCTTTCGGTCATCACCTAAAGCTCATGACCATAGGTGCCGTCCTCTTCGCGGCCCTTGTGCAGCGCTTTGTGACCCTCGGGTGAAAGGCGCTATATAAATTGAAATTATTATTATTATTATAGGTGAGGATAGCGCCATAGATTGCTAGCAGGGAATTACGACACATGGCTTGTCTCTGATAATACGCAATCCATACGTTTGTTTTTGATGTGAACCGAACGGAGATAAAAATCCGAATCGCACTCCGCTGTCGTTTATAGTCACAGACGTGAGTTACATTGAACTGCCGACGCATGGCATATCAATACCGTAGAGGCACATACGGATCAATGTAAATTACCTTGTGCGCACGCGGCTAAACCAAGAGAAACCCTTCATATAAATCCGGAGAGAGCGTGCAGATTACATTACAAAAGGCTAATCTCGCGTGAATATCATTAGTATTCAATCACAACAAAGTTACGATTATTGAAAACACACGTTCACTAAATTAGGTGGAATCATCTGTGGTTGCGATCATTGCATTAATGTATAGGTTAAACCTGAAATGTTAATGCATCACCAGACCGCCTGCGACGGAGTAAAGTGTGGGTCCTCCCACCTCTTCAAAATGGCGTCTGGCCAGTGTGGAAAAGTAGGCCAAATACCCTCTGGAAGGGCTCTCTCGTGCTCCTTCTTACGAAGACCATTCTGCCAGCAGTGGCGTGAGCCAGATATTTCAGGGACGCACCTTTATATTGTACTGATGTAGGTTTTCACGGCTCGATTCATGATGGTTGCTCTTCAGCGCCTTTACATTATTAATCTGTGATAACGCGGCCGAATAACGGCTGTGGGTGGCTCGCGGTACCGTGAGCGAGTCTCCGTCGTTGAGGTGGAAGTGTACGGCGGACAGCTGAACGCCGTGGCCCGGAGTCACCGCGATGTCGTACACACACTCGTGGTTGTTGCCATACACCAGAGGGTAGTTGGGTGACAGCAGGACTCCGTCGTTTCCTTGCAAGGACATTCCGCACTCGGCTGCAACGTAAAACATAGAAACGGGGAGCAGTAGACGCAAACATGTTAAAACGCGCAAGCTTTATATGTCAACAATAATCACGATGAACTGATGTAGGTTTTTTCATGGCTCGATGCATGATGGTTGCTCTTCAAAGCTGTTCTTTCGGGATAGCCATGTTGAGTGCTCTCCCTTGCGACGTTTTGCCTCCTGATGATGCTTCCAACATAGGAGGCGAAACGTTGCAATTGAGAGACAGACAGTACTCAGTGACGCGGCTATCCCAAAAGAACAGCTCTGAAGAGCAACCATCAATGATCACAATGACTTTTAAATTAGAAAATACGAGGTTTTACCCTTTCCGGCAATAAGAACACAGTGTTAAGATGTTTAAACACTAAGTGGACACCTTTTGGCAAAGGCTCCAGTGTGCAGGCAGCCACACATACCTGTGGCAAAACCATGCAAAATAAATGCTATCGCAATGCATTGTCCTTCAAACTTATTGGCCAACACCAGACGGCTTTCCCTGTAGCCTGGTCTGTGTTCAGCCAGTTTCTCCGAGTGCCACGCTTCAAATAAGACGAATAGATCGTACCGCAATAGGTACTCATTTGAAGCTGAGTCGACCTAGGGGAGGCTAAGGACCGGTTCAGAAAATCGTCACTGGTGTTGGCCGTGAGCGGGATTCGTACTCGGGGCGCCAGGTTTGTAGCCCAGCACGCTAACCACTGAGCCACCGCTCCACACACAAAGACACATAGAGATACATAGAGACTCACAAAGATAAAAGACACACACAGACACACAACAACACTATCCGCCATTTGCCACTAACTGGTGGTGTCGTCACCATGGCGCATGTGCCAGGCCAGGTGCACCTTGAGGCTATCACGCAGTGTCGAAGGCTCGCTGACAGGAGGTCACGGGACAGACCCAGGTGCCATGGGCTGCCTGCTGTGCCAGGCTAGGTGCATGAGGAGGTCACGTGACAGATAGGCGTTGTTTTCCTCTCATGTCTGTCTCTCTGTCTTCCTGTCTCTGTGTCCCTATGTCTCTCCCCTGTCGCTCACCCTGCCTCCCTGTCTCCCTCCGTGTTTGTCTTTAAGGAAGTGACGGCCATCTTAGGGGACGCTGGCAGATTTTTGCCGCACTTAAGATTGCCAGTTTCACGACCTTACAGTGTATTCGAAGCAGCCTTAATTTTTTTGTTGATTTGGTTGTTATTAGTTGTTTTGTTTCTGTCGTTGTGCAGCGCTTTGTGACCCTCGGGTGAAAGGCGCTCTATAAAATGCTGATATTATTATTACTACCCGTTTTGGGGAACGTGTACAGCAGTCACATGAAACCCTCACGTGTTCAGGAAAAGGTGTCCGGAACGTATAATTTCTGTGTCACTGTTACTTCACCCCCCAGACTTAGCATTTCAATGTCGTCAACTCAGACTAACGGCACGTGAAGTATGACTCCGATATCGCAGACAGGAGGGTCTGCTACGCTATGCATAAGTAAAATCGCTGAATCAATGCATTGTATATTTACAGCATGCCGATGGTTTGTAATAAAACATAAACAAACACAATAAACTGTATTTGGCCAGGAGCTGCGGAGGACTCGGGGCAGGCTATCAGAGTGGCTGGCGATGTCCACAGTCAGCCCCCCTCTGGTCTGCCCCTAGTCTCGCGCCGTGAACGGCAGCAGTCATTTATTCAACGGTGACAATTGGAACATCCTCCTTCTCATCTCAACATGTTATTTCCTCCCCGAGGCGTATGGATTTTTTGATATATAGGTACGCCAAAAAAATAAATTACCACAGGTGCGTTGCTTTTTTTTGCACCGGTTGGTGTGTTATTTTATTTGCGATGTATTCTATTTGTTGCACAAAAGAAGAACCGTTCGGCTGCTTGAATTAATTTAATAACTCACAATTCCATAAAATTAGAAAACTACAACCCACATTGTAGGTTATGTTTCGTTCGTTCCACGGCATCTTTTGGAAGGTGAAGAAATTATATGCAAATGTGTATTTCAGCCTCATGTAATTGCCCAAGGCCAGGAACGTTCCAATTTAGCAGCAGCTGTTTATCAGTAGGCTGAAAATGTGACTAAAATACCAACCCTATAGTTTTTTTTAAAAATAACTTAATGTTGGTGCATAGCTTTCAATGTTAATGTAACATCTGCCACCAATTTACAAGGATTTGACCAAATACAGAAAAGCAATTGGTTACATCGAATTACTGAATCCATGGAAGTGAACTTTGATGATAGTGCAGCAATTCTAATGAAAGCAGTCGATGCAATGCACAACCGTAAACTTTTCTTTGAATAATTTGCATTTGAAGTATAAAGACAATTAAGTAATCTTGCCTCGACGCAGGTAATGATGCTCTGCAGAGACAACACACGAGGTGTCCAGTTGTGTCACCAACAAATGAACACATTCGCCGCTCGCCAACGCGCTGCCTCACATTGCCCACTGCGTTCACCCGCTTCCGGGCCCAACGCCTTCAAATGTCTCCCAAAATGTTGCCTCGAATTCCACTAGAGCCTCTTTCTCTGTTTTAATAATCCTAAAAAACTCTGCCTCCTTCAACCTGTCCTCCACTCGGAAAGAATCCTCAAAAGCATTCGCAGTTACCGTGTACGTTTTAGAAATCCTGTAATCACGATGCGTCGTTGTCCAATCAGGCAGTGTTAATGAAGCCACCGATGAGTTTAAGGCTTTATTATGGAAAAGGCGGCGAGTCTTCTTTAACTTTTATCTATTGTAGAATATACGAGGTTTAACCCTTTCCGGCAATGAGAAAAAAATGTCCAGATGTTTAAACACTAAATGGACGTCCAATATTCTTTAATCCACTGTGTTGCCGTCGCTTGACGCTGTGATGTGACCGGGGTTGCACTCGTTCAATCAGAGCGGCCAGCCGAGGATGTACGAGAGTGCCGCACGTGTGCGCGGCCGCACGCGCGCATCCCCGGCCGCGAGCCGCGCGTGCGTGCGCGCCGCCGCCGCCGAGCGGCAACTACGGAGGCGGCGCGTCACGTACCGACACAGCGCGGCAGCGCGGCGCTCCACGCCTGGCGGCCGCCGCCCAGGCACACGAGGCGCGCGGCGCCCTCCAGGCGGTACCCCGCGTCGCACGAGAAGGCCAGGACGTCGCCCACGAGGAGCCCCGCGCCAACGCGCGAGCCCAGCGCCGGCGCGCCGGGGTCCTGGCACGGCTCCAGCTCGTATTCTGAGGAAAGACGACACTCCGCGTTAGTGTCGCGCTGATGTTTCCCCGCGTGGGTTTGCACGGCCCACGTGCGGGAGGATTGCAGCGCGAGCGCCGCTCGGTTGGTTGGCTTCGCCGTGGCAAACGCTCTTTGAGCTCGCGATGTTTCGCGGCCTTCCTTGAGGCACGACGCCTTAAGACGCCAACTAGGGGGGAGGCGAAGTGTCGCGAAGGAGAATAGAAATAGGCTCGCCACGGTGAACCCGAGAGAACAGCTCTTAAGAGCAATTCCCAAGTTAAGTTTTAAAGGTGGGGCGGAACGGTGGCATAGCGGTGAGTAGCGCTGCCGCCTCACAGCATGAAGGCCCCGGGTTCGAATCCCGGCTCGGATGCATTTTTGTGTAGAGTTTGCATGTTCTTCTCGTGTCCGTGTGGGTTTTCGCCGGGCACTCCGGTTTCCTCCCACAGTCCAAGGACATGCTGCTGCTTAGGTTAATTGGCCTGTGGAATAAATTGCCCCCAGTGCCCTATGATAATAATAATAATAATAGCGTTTTATAGAGCGCCTTTCACCCGAGGGTCACAAAGCGTTGCACAAGGGACTGGCATCCCATCCTGTGTATAGCCCTGCCTTGCGCCCTGTGTTTGCCGTGATAGGCTCTGGCTCACCCCAACCCTGTACAGGACTAAGCGGTTTCTGACAATGAAGAAGATGAAAACGTTTTAAAGGTTAAGGGTGCAGCCCTGCAATGGCTTCCTTGTGCCGCTGCTGGTGGAAGCTCCTCCGCCAGAGTGCGCTCCTGACAGCCCCTTTATTCAACCTGTATCTGGACGATTCCTCTACACTGGTCAACAAGTCCGAGCAGAGGAGGAGGTACCCACAGTTTACAAACACAGTGAGAGCTTGCAGCGAATTACCCCCGATGATAAATAGGGATCACCGCAGGGAGTGTGGTGAGAGTGCGGAGGTGATTATTTCTCCTGCCTCTGTAATGCTGTACGAGAAAAAAATTCTGATAAGGCAGAAACTGTTTGCCTTTGGGTTGGTAATAGACCGTAATCCACAGGGTTTACAGGAAATTATTATCTGCAATTGTTTTATATCGAGGCCGGAGAGGAATGACTTGCTGTGCACACAAACTCACACGAGCCGAACATTAATTATGACCGCCGTCATAAATAACATCCGCAGCACTTCTAATGGGTCTTAAATTGGAAAAGCTCGGAGCACACTGAGGAGCGTAAAGATAAGAGGGTTGTTTCCACTCATTGGCAGCTCCTCAATAGAATCACGCAATTGGAGAATAACCACTTCTGTGAGCGTCTACGCGAAGACAATATCTGGATATTGCATGGGTTAATTGGCCTGCTGACTAAATTGACCCCGGTGCCCTGCCATGGACTGGCGTCCGATCATGGGAATAACCCTGCCGTGCGCCCTGTGTCTGCCGGGAATGGCTCCGGCTCACCGCAACCCTGTACAGGATCAAGCGGGAACTGATAATGGATGGATCAACCGTGAAGGCGATATCGTGATGACAGCGTGTGCAAACCAGCAGGAAAGGGCAAGCGGACAAATGGCACACGGTAGGGTTATACCCAGAATGGGACGCCAGTCCATCGCAGGGCACCAGGGGCAATTTATTACGCAGGCCAATTAAGATAGAAAGCAGCGTGTCTTTGATCTTAGGGAGGAAACCGGAGTGCTCGTTGAAAACCCACGCGGACACAGGGGGAACATGCAAACTCCAAACAGAAAGGCACTTGAGGCGGGAATCGAAGCCGGTACCTTCTTGCTGTGTGGCGGCGGCAGCGCTACTCACCGTGCCACCGTGCCGCCCTATTGTTGGTATCAGCCTGTAACCTGTATGTGCTGGGCAAAGGGTTCTTTCATTTGTTTCTGTCCAGTAGTGAGTGACACCTCCGAACTCTCCAATTTAATCTCACCACGGTGATATTAAATGGCAATGAAACCGATTGCACTCATGAATGTAGCTACTGTGGCTATCCTATTTCATAGCTTGAGAGAGAGAGAGAAAATAAATGAAAAACAAATTGCAAACGCTTGGAATCGCTTCCGGTCTTCGTGAGAGGTGAAGAAAGCAATAATGAAAGTCGTGGAGACACGAGTGATGATTGCGTGACTTGTAGATGAGGATTATTGGAAAGGCGATGACGTTACATTAATCACATTTGCTGTGGTTGGTAGAATGGGAATTGGGGAGATGAGTCTGGACAGCACTTGGATAGGCGTCCAGCATGCCCGGCCGGGTGCTATAGGCAGCCGCGGGGCCACGAGATGGGCAGCAGAGGGCATTGCAGCACCATCGTTGGATTGCACTTCTACCAGCCTTACCTTCACGAATTTGACCTAATCAACTTGCAAGAAGGGCCCGGGTTCGAATTCCGGCTCGGGTGCCTTTCTGTGTGGAGTTTGCATGTTTTCCCCGTGTCCCTCTGGGTTTTCGCCGGGCACTCCGGTTTCCTCCAAAGATATGCTGCTGCACAGGTTAATTGGTCTGCTGACTAAATTCCCCCCGGTGCCCTGTGATGGATTGGCGCCCAATCCTGGACATAGCCCTGCTTTGCGCCCTGTGTCTGCTAGGATAGGCTCTGGCTTACCGGGACCCTGTACAGGATTTAGCGGTTTCTGACGATGAATGGATGGATGAACTGATCGCCTCATCGGTCAGTCAGTTTTTTATCTAAGCTGGAAGGAACCGTTGAGCTATGTAGTTATTTTTAACAGTCGTCCAGCGGAGAGGGGTAAGCAATTTACAACATATCGGGGCACCGGGGGAAATTTAGTCTGGATAATTATCCAAGCATTTGAGAATATGTATATTTAATGTTCCGTTGACCTGCAATTATGCGCGTTTCAACTCCGTGTCTGAGATTCATTAATCATCCACTTCCCTGTAAAGATTTACGCAGCAAGTCCGCCCGTTTTTTTCCCAACACTTGGTCGCTCTATTTGTTTGGGTTCTTCTTCTTTGCGATTCTTCGAAAGCACGATGGCTAGCTTCTGGACATCGTCGTCTTTCAGCTTGGCTTCGAAGTGTTTGGTAGAATTCGCAGGCAATACCAAGTACAACCTGACAGGGATCGCGACGTGAACGCTTCTACCTTGACCCCCTTTGTTTGGGTTAGTGTTGCAAGAGCTGCTACGGTATTCGTTATGACTGGATGAGACGAGGAGGTTACGCTGGGTTCCTCTGCCCGGTAATTATCTTCACACTGATAAAAGAAACATCCATCGTTCCTAATTTTCTCCAAGTAAAACAACCCCTTCAAACTTTCTGTTAACAGAAGCAGGTGAGCATGGGAAATAACACCGATCTACATTCTCTCATTATCTCAGCGGGGACCCTCATGAGATTAAGAATTAATGAGGCTTTCCTGGACGAAGGATAGTTTCATAATTGCACCTTGTAATGTATTATAGTTTTGACTTGCATTTTACACCCAGCCTCCCAATACAACATACCGCTCTCAGTGGACTTTTAGCCAGCGATAAACAAAACACATCAAAGAATGCAGTTGAACCCTCATAGAATCATCGTTATTAGTCGCGCTCTATCTACTTCTGGATGAAGACCTCTCCGTTTTACTAAAATATTTACAATTCATAACGCGCACAGATTAATTCAATATCGAAGGTATTCATTCGAAGAGCGAACAACCCAGAGGCGCGAGGAAACCGCAGAGAGGCGTGGTAGGCAGCCAGGCGGTGTGTCCGCGCCAACATATTTACCACACACTGCATCCTATACATGATGATGTTATCGGCTAATTAATGAACAGGTGTTTTTAGTCGCGGGAGGAAACTGAAGAACCCGGAGGAAACCCACGCGGAACCAGGGAAAGAACACACACACACTCCACGCAGAAAGGCGCCCGCAAGCGGGAATCAAACCTCCTCGGGCAGGGCTTTCTTTCTGCGAGGCGCATATGTTACCACTGTGCCACCATTCCGCCCACACAGAGAATGAAGTGCTTTTATAAAGGACACAAGCGTGTAATCGGCCTTTCAGATTTCGCTGTGCGCATTGACCACGTACGCCTTCCATATGCATCATGCATATCATTCTGCACAGTGAAAATACAAAGCCGTCGAAAATAGCTTCAAAACAAAATGCGAAGTGCATTGATGCAGGCTGAGAGGGAATCGAGTGTGCAGAGGAGAGCCCCGGAGATGGAGAGAGCCTCGACATGGTCCTCCGACTTCCAGCCAGATCGTGTGGCTTTCGCTTGGTTGGACGTCCATATAGCGTGTAATGTTATTTATGAACAGAAACTTCGAGAGCCGGTGTGGATCAGCGGCATTGCGAGATTAGCACGCGCACTATTTTCGTGCTATTTAAGGCAGACTGACGCAGGAAAAGCCACGCGTGTCTCCAGCGGCCCGGGGACCGTTTCAAAAACAAGGCTGTCCGACGGCTGCTGCGCGGCACGATCGGCGGCGATTTCTTGCCTCACGGCAAGAAATCGCCGGGTTCGAATCCCGGCCAGGGTGCCTTTCTGTGTGGAGTTTGCATGTTCTCCAAGTGTCCGCGTGGGTTTTCGCCGGGCACTCCGGTTTCCTCCCACGGTCCAAAGTCACGCTGCCACATCGGTTAATTGGTTCGCGGACTAAATTTCCCCCGGTGCCCTGTGATGGACCGGCGTCTCCTCATGGGTATAGCCCTGCCTTGCGCCCTGTGTCTGCCGAGATAGGCTCCGGGCATCCACAACCCTATACCGGATTAAGTGGGTGCTGATTGCGATAATGACCTGGCACGAATTATTATTGCAGAAGCACTGTTCAGGTGTTTCTATGTCATATAGAATATTTATAATAGAAATATATAAATATATAAATAAATGAATTTCACCCAGCTGAATAATAGTTGAAGGCTGTAAGCGTATTTTATGTTGGGTATTTAGCAAATTGCCTCAAACGTGTGGAAATAACGTCCGTGCCCACTCTCGCAAAGAAGCAAGTGCTTTATGAAGTGTGATCGTAAAACCTGGCTAAGTACCTCTCGAAGGACATCAGTTATATAACGCGTACGGTATCACACTATCACACACGGTCACTGCACCAAGGTTATACATCAATCAACCGGGCCCAGCGTGATGGAGCCTCCAGCGGTTGCCATGGTGATCCTTGAACACACATGCTAGGGTTGACATGGCGACACTGCGACCCACCGTATGATACAAGATCCACCAACACCGTGTCGCCTGCGCGGCAAACTTTTGTTAGGTCGTGGTTGTCGTTGAAATTAAATGTAACTTTACTTCCTGGCAGAATTTGGGATAACTCATCTATGCGATTCTTCGAAGCACGATGGTCAGCCTCTGGACATCGTTGTCTTTCAGCTCGGCCTCGAAGTGTTTGGTAGAATTCGCAGGCAATACCAAG
>JAZEWU010000030.1:7664478-7675639 GCA_036362915.1 Geotria australis | reverse complement strand
TCAATCCGAAGAAGCAGCGACTCTACTCCGAGGTTGTCCCGGATTTTCTGTGCTCCTCACTCACTATTGATATCGTTTGTTTAATTAGTTGAGTGTAAATGACAGCATGTGCATGGCCAGCGTTATAGACTTCCATGACCAGAGGACTCAGCGCAGCCTCGGTTTGAGTGAAATGCTGTTGAAGAAGGTTAACGTATACTGCTAGTTGCTCTTCAAAGCTGTTCTGTCTGGACAGCCGTGTCGAGAGAGAGAATGAACGGCTTCGAAGAGCAACGCTCATGCATCGAGCCGTGAGAACCTACATCGGTACGTTTACGTCTATTCCCTATCCGGACTGGAAGCAGAACAAAGTGCAAAACAAAACAATAAAAACGCGATTCACAATTCCAAAGTTCCGTAAAACGATACCACAATATACTGATGTAGGTTTTCACGCCTCGAGTCATGACGGTTGCTCTTCAGAGCTGTTCTTTCGGGATAGTCGTGTCGAGCGCCTGATGATGCTTCTAACGCAGGGGAGGCGAAACGTCACGAGGGAGAGCGCTCGACACGGCTATCCCGAAAGAACAGCTC
Organism: Geotria australis; assembly: GCA_036362915.1. Classification (NCBI taxonomy): domain Eukaryota; kingdom Metazoa; phylum Chordata; class Hyperoartia; order Petromyzontiformes; family Geotriidae; genus Geotria; species Geotria australis. The sequence goes on along the minus strand of JAZEWU010000030.1, from coordinate 7,675,066 downwards.
TGAAAATATCACAATAATCGTCATAACGCGAATCTCAATATTGTATGTCAAAATATGACAGCGAAGTGAAAAGTTATTTCACAGCTCGATTCATGTACGTTGCTCTTCAAAGCCGTTCAAGGTATAAGCACACGAAATTATCTACTTTAAAAAGGGTTAAATTAATATACTGTATACATATTTGGCGTAAACATACTACGGCAAAAAGAAACACTGTACTGTATACATATATATCCTATGACGGTTTGATAACGATGTTCTCAAGAACTTACAATTTACTGATGTTTTGGATAAATTTGTTTCCAAGAAATTACGCAAAGCAAATGTTTGAATTTTAATTCTTGTTCGCCTTGTAAAAACAAATTAAAATTATATTTTACTTTTTTCCCTTTTCAAAACATTACTGGGGGCCTCAGGGTATCTGTAGCCAGGGGCCACCAACATCTTAATCTGGCTCTGGGCGCGCCCCGTACCGCTGAAAGTGATGTTGAATCCCTCGTAGGACATGGAGAAGTCGGAGACGAAGCGCAGCTGGGCGCGGTAGTTTCCAAGCGAGCCGGCGCTGAGCGGCGGCGGGAGCGTGGCGCCCGTGATGCGCGCCAGCGGCGACGCGAAGCTCCCGTTCTCCGTCACCAGCAGGTAGTCGTGCTGGCTCTCCATGTGCAGCGTGTGGAACTCAAACTTGATCCCTGCCGGCGCGACAACACACGGTCGATGAGGTGCCGGCGGCGCGCTGGGGATAGCAGAATTGAGCGATCTCCTTCGCTCCCTCTCTTTCGTGCGAGGGACAGACGGGGTCGCTCAGTGACGCGGCTATCCCAAAAGAAGAGCTCTGAAAGGCAGCCATCATGAATTGAGCAGTGAAAACCTACATAAATACCTCGTGCTTTTTATTTTAAAAATGTTGTCCCTTTGCCCACCCAGCAGTGTAGACGGGTAACCGCGCTAAGTCGAGCGGAACTTCGCGTGTGGTGGAGTAAAGTGTGGGAGCTAAATAAATATAACGCGCTCAAATTCCACACCTGGTCAGGGACAAGACACAGGTATGGAGGCGTAGCGAGGAAACCGCAAAGGGGTGAAATCAGCCAGGCGGTCAGGCGGCGCCAACCTGCCACACACCGCTTTCCTATATATGTTATGATGTTATCGGTCAGTTAATTAATGAGTTTTTTTAGTTGAGGGAGGAAACCGGAGAACCCGGAGGAAACCCACGCAGAACAGGCGGTGAACGCACAAACTCCACACAGAAAAGCACCCGTGGCGCGAATCAAACTGTCTCGGGCAGCATTTACCTTCTGTGAGGCGCAGATGTTCTCACTACGGCACACTTTATCAAGGTGTTTGGCCAGCGGGAAAGAGTAGGGCACAATAATATCCACTATCGGAGCTCGCTCTAGTGCAGACACTTCCAATAGCGAGGTTGCACCTTTGCATTCTAGAACTAAATAGAAGCGACCCCTCCGGAGTAGCCTGGATACTTATAATATCACATTGCATCAATATCTCCTTGAAATGCAGGTCCAATAAAATGCATAGCCCAGGGAAAGTAAACCTTATTGGAAAAGGCATCGATTGTTGGTGAGATTTCATTTATATCTCAACTCTTGATGGAATACGGTATTCTCGCGAACCGCACAAACCCAGCTTTGCAATTTAGTCGCCCATTATTCATAAAACTTGATTGTCAGTTCAATCCCATTACGTGGCCTTGGTATTCCTGCGCCGTTGTCAAGCCTACGCGGCCAGAGTCGGCTCGTCTGGTTCGCACACGGCGCGCCGCCGCACGGCCATCAGGAGCGGTGGCGCCGCGCCGGCGCTAGGTGTTGTGACGCTGGCCCTGGCGCGGACTCAAGGTGCACCTGGCCTGGCACAGGCGCCGTGGTGACGTCACCGCTACTTCATGACAAACGGCGGTAGTTGATGGTGCGGTGAGGCCAGGCCGGGATGGCAGCGGAATTACGTACAATCGGCTTAGAGCAGCTTCTCTTATATTTTCATTAAACTTACCGAGAAAACCAAACATTTACACGGGTGAGTTTCTATTTGAGTTGAGTGTTAAAAACGAATAGGGAAACGATGCGCTTGATAAAACAGTGAGCGTACGACTATTTCGATTACAGTGCACATACTGCGGAGTCTATACATCAATTCTTAATCTGTGTTCCTTCATAATTTCAAAACTGAGGAATAATTAATTAAAACTTAACCCCTTATGAACGTACTGCATAGACTTAGTGTCCCACATGAAATTACTGTCTTTTAAAAAAATATAACGCAATGGAATCATGTGCTATGCCATCTACAGAAAACAGACAAACTCCAATAATCTGGACGAGACAAATTCGCGAATCCAAAACGTTACAATTCTTTACTACTTCAGCACACCACCGCTATGTTGGAGGGCTAACCCACAACATTTACAATGAAGGGACGACGCTTTGCTGATAGCTGCAATCATCAGGAACAAAGGGTGTAGAGAAGACCACCGGCCTCCAAGTCCCTCTATACAACAAATATATCGGGAGGGGGGTTGCGGGCATAGCCATGCCTTGCGCCCTGTATCTGCCGGGATAGGCTCTGGCTCACCGCAACCCTGTAAACTTTGTAAAGGATTCGTCTGTTTCTGACAATTAATGAATTAAATATAATGTCATCAAAGCTAGTGGCTCCAATAGAATCAGGTATAGGTACCAATAGACACCATACATTGTTTTTTAGTTTACATCGTGCGCTTCAGCGAGAAATTAACGTCAGCCCTGCTCTTCGTTTCTGTGGGATCACTCTCATTGGCGGCGTCGCTGGAGAGCTCCGACCCACTCACGTCCAACCCTGTTTCGTGATTAATTTTTTTCCCCGTTATCAGAGCGTCCACAAAAAAGGGAGCGGATTAAAACTGACAGGGTAATGTTTTTCCTTTTTGGATGGTTAAGTAGAGTTGTGAAAAAAAAAATACATTTTGCCGTCTGATTTCTCCCAAACAGAAATTATATTAAAGTTCTGGCTTTAGGATTTCAAGAGATAAAAAATAATCAAAGATCAACTCAGTGTGTGATTTATTTTCCCGATACACACTTCACAAATTGCTCCTGCAGCCAGGTGCGTTTTGTAGCAGATTGACGGTGTAAACAAAATGGAAAACATAAAGGTGCTTCTGTTATATTTTTGTAAATAAAATTTTCATGATGAATTAGTCTTGCTCTTTGTAATTTTGCACGGATAGGAGAAGCTGGGGGAGGGTTCTCCGTGTGGAGACTGAAGGGACGCTCTCAAGTCAGCACACATTGTGGACCGTCATCTGCATGATTTGCCCCCGGTGCCCTGAGATGGACTGGCGTCCCATCCTGGGTATAGCAGCGCTTTGTGCCCTGTGTCTGCTGGGATCGGCTCTGTACAGTATAAAGCGGTTTCTGACAATGGATGGATGGATTTTAAAAACAAAATGCGTATTTGTTGTGTCGCAGGAATCCTGTAAAGAGCTTGCAAGCTCACTGGGTATTTTTATGCTGTAATAATAAACATCTATCTATCGCCAGAATGAATCACATTTACATCACTGACAGTTTTCACTTTGCTTCTCGTGCCCATTAAACAACTCTGCACTTCGATAAAACTCCGCACTCGCATAACTCTTTTAATTATAAATAATATATGTATGCATTGTGGTCCGAGACCATTTAATTTACTGCATGAAACCTTTTAAAATGCGGACTTTGTTACCTTCCCGCAGACGTGTGTGCCTGAAGCTCGTAAAGGGCGTTCATTTGTTACCCCGACAGGAACAACCCGCCAGACCTTGCCGCTCCAACAAGTTTAATATATCGATGCCTATGTTGTGGTGTCAGTCTTATAATGCATTATGTCCATCCGTTAATTGCTCGGTCCTTTCTCTGTGGTCCATTCTCTGTGGTCCACTCGCCGTGGCCAGTTTCGTCACGCATCCCGTAACAAACAGAGGTCCCGGCGAAAGCCCACGCGGACACGAGGACCCCACATTAGAAATGCACACGAGCCGAGGATCAAACCTCAATATTTCTTGCTGTGAGGCGGCAGCGCCACTCACCGCTATGCCCCCTCCTCCCCCACTGCGCCAACTGCTGCACAGATTTCCTCGCTCTGCCTCCCTGCAGCTGGCACCCCAGCTCCAATGACGGTGAATAAATTGTTTCTTGTCCTCCAAGGTCTGCTGCCCCGGTGTCTATCTCTATCTATGGCAGACTTTACCTCTGGGCGTTTAGATTTTCTTTTTCCCTGTATCGATCCTGTGCCTCTTTTCTAGTCGCATCCACTGTCGTCACGTCTCCTTTCACCGCATCGTCCCATCTCCCGTCTCGCATCTCCTGTCGTGCACCGGTGGCGTCTGCATAGCCCTTCTCACTGCATCGTCTCTCTTCTGAACGTGCCACGATATCTAAGCCTCTCCTTCTTGACCTTCTCAAGAGTGATGGTTGCTCTTCAGAGCTGTTCTTTCGGGATAGCCGTGTCACTGAGCGCTCTGCCTCTCTCCCTCGCGACGTTTCGCCTCCCACGTTGGAAGCATCATCAGGCGTTCTCAAGAATATTAGTAACCCGTGCTAAGGCTGCAACTTCCATGGATTTCCTCTTGTAATACCAATGGTATAATACAAACTGTTTGACTTTTAATTGAAAAACTAATCAATCCGTTTTTTTTATACAATCAAGACACAATAAAATGAGGTCTAAGGTTTTTGTTGCAATAATCCTGTTGCCTCCCAGAGCAAAATGTGCTAAAACGGAGAAGTTTTAGTTTGAGAGATTTTATGTAATGCCGTGTTTCTTATTACGGTACTAATTCTTGGCTATGAGGGACGCATGGACAGAATCCCTTAACAGAATGTCGCAATGGGAACACAGACAAACTGCAAAGTCCATGTCAGAGTAACCGCAACTCTCTCCGCTACAAAAGCCATCCTGATAAAAGCATCAGCTTTTAATCTTGATTATTTTTCAAAGGAAGGTTGAGAACCAGTATTGTGTTGGTGGGTTTTTTTTCCCCGCAACATAAATATGTTGGCAAATTTATACTTCCTAGTTTAAAGCTGTAGCGTCACAGTCCTGCTGGGATGTTGCGGGCTCCGTTATATAAGCCCCACAGAGTCAGACAATCACCCCACAGTAGCGTCAAAGGAATAGCACTGCTATTATTTAAAGCTGAGAATATAAAATACGTCTATTGTCTACCGGAGGTGCATAGATTGGGAGCACACAGTGCGACGTTCGTGTGTATTTTTTGTTTACGAAATATATTTGGAAACCGGGGAATATTTTGACCGAGATTTAACTTTGTAGGTAATGTTTTATTGATTTCTCCACATTCGTATACAGTCTGTATAAAACAACCTGATTTAAATTAAGAATGAGTCCTCCATTTTTAACTACTGAGCTCCCACCACTGACACAATAAAATAAATAACATAATTTGCAGCAGCATCTCTGGAAATCCACTGCTGGATGAAGGTCTCCCTATATACCGTGGGCAGCAGGGTGGCGCAGCTTACGAAACGAAGCCCCCTGCCCGAGGCGGTCCGATTCCTGCCTCAGACGCCTTTCTGTGTGGAGTGTGTTTGTTCTCTCCCGCCTGTTCTGCCTGGGTTTCCTCCGGGTCCTCACATATAAAACACACTCATTAATTAATTGGCCGATACCTTCATAATATAGGGACACAGTGTCTGACGGGTTGGCGCAGGCTGTCAGAGTGGCTGCCTCCCCCTCACCTATATTTTTGGGTGAAAGGTGCTACATACATGTAATGCATTATTATTATCGGTGTTGTTTGACCTTACATCACCATACTGGGGAGCAGTAGCTCAGCGGTTAGCATGCTGGGCCACAAACCTGGCGACCCAATTCGAATCTCACTCACGGCCACCAACACCAGTGACGATTTACTGTACATAGAATGACCTCCCAGACACACGAAGACGAACTGGCAGTCTAAACGTATTTAAACATTAATTTAAAACACACTTGCACAACTACAGCCTTTCCACCTAGAGTACATCCTACGTAAAGCAGTGTTGTGCAAACCATTTCATTATTTATGTATTTATTTATCTAGTTGACTCGGTGTCATATTACATTCTAAAAATGTATAATAGATTTTAACTATTTTTATACTATACGTTGCATTGCATGTTCACTATGTACGTGTCAGCAGCACCCTGGACAGGCTGATGTACAAAAGGCTCCATCTCAAGGGATCTTCGAGGTGAAATTTTCGAATAAAATCTATCTCAGGTCACTGGGTTCGCGATGTTACGCAATAACCACTGTGCCACTGCACCAGCCCGTTGATCTCGGCGCGGCGCAGCCTCCACAGATACTGTATAAAAGTGTTTTGGTCCGTCCATCCGTTTTCTAAACCGCTGGTCCTGGTGAGGGTCGCGGGGACAGCTCTTTAAGAAGCGTGGACCAGGCATCCCCTTCCTCAGCAACAGATTCCAGCTCTTCCTCAGGGATTCCCAGGCGTTCCCAGGCCAGCCGAAAGACATAATCCCTCCAGCGTGTCCTGGGTCGGCCTCTAGGTCTCCGCCCAGTGGGCCGTGCCTGGTAGACTTCCCGAGGGAGCCTCCCAGGGGGCATCCTCACCAGGACAAGCAGTTTAGAAAATGGGTGGATGTATGAACTGCTAAGATGTTATACTTGAGGCATTGCAGAGCACTGTGCATCTAAACCCAAGTACCCCGGTGCCCAACCGAGCAACGGGGGCGACAGCCGTTCGTGCCAGTGGCCCGAACCCGCAGTCAAAGGGCTGCACTCCCAGTATCCCCATGGGGTGACAGTGTTGACGTGTCACATTGCGGTACACGAATCCCCCGCTATACCTAAAGAACGCATTCCCGGAGCATGCTACTTCACTCGAAATTACTTAAACTGTCCTTCACGGTGACCTGCGGCCTCCCAGGCCGGATCTGTGGTGACCGCCAGATGGCGATGACGATGCGATCAGCTCCGAGCCGAGAGAACAGCCGACAGCTGAATGTCCAGATCTTCCGCGGAGTTGTGACGTGACACGATCCGCTCATAGGAGCACTGAAACAATGTGGAATGACACCCCAACTATCTATAGATCTTTTTTCATTAAGAATATGTTATCGATGGATATTTTTTTTAAGCACACATTATACTTGGTTACCTGGGAAAGCCTAATTTGGTCTCATAATTCGTTTGCAGGATGGTCTTGCCACGTGTTCTCAGTAGGGGGTAGGAGCTCTAATTGTTACACGTATTCTAATATCGTTTGCGGGTCATCAATTGTAGGTAATTTTTTAAAATTCGGTACATTTGGATAATGAAGCCGGCAAAAAATGCCCTAATCTTGCAAATGGAATGAATGAAATAAATAGAATAAGTAACATAACTAAAAGAAATAAAACTTGTACAAGATACGCTATGCCATCTAGTCGGCTGGTTGTAACGTCACAGAGCCTGTCAACCAATGAGTGACCAGGACATTATTGGTGACATGACACATGCCTAGCCTTATAAAATATAGAAGGAACTCTGATTTTCCATCGACAAAATGTTTTAATCGCGGGTTGTTTTCATAGCGGGTGGGTAGTGATGGGCAGTGGTGGAGTTATGCAGACTGAGGGGCAGGATCACCTTGCATTTTCATCATATGATGAACCTGGAGCAACGGGAATGTTCCTCATTTACTCTGCGTTTCACACTCATCTTCATAAGAACTTTGTACTTTTTTAAGACGTAATGCTATCTAACACATGCGTCAGTGATGATTCAAAATGGCAGGTTGGCAGATTGCGGCTGCGAAGTGCGCTCCTAGTTTAAATATTCAACAACAAAAAATGTGCACATTTAGCGTGCACATTTTTTTCATCATTAATGCATACGCAAACCATTACACTTATAACGAGATATGTTTCATAATTAATTGGCAACGTATATGCAAAACAATGCATAATGTGGCAACCTATAGCCGAAGATTCCTATTCACATTTTATGAACAGAGTATTCAACTGGGACTTGTATTTGCAAACTTCTGATTGGACATCACTAGTGTTTGATAATGCCACCCAATTTTCATTAGGTGATGGCTGTCCCACGTTTTATAAGAATATTGCCCTGAGCTTGCCATGAGCTTGAAGAGCAACCATCATGAATCGAGCCGTGAAAACCTACATCAGTAATTTGTTATTGTTATATTTTTATTCATTTGTGTCAATATGCATAATTGTTGTGTCGCAGGAGTCTTATAAAGAGCTTGCGGCACACTGGGTGTTTTTCTGCTGGAATAATCCATTCATTTTCAGAAACCGCTTAATCCTATACAGGGTCGCTGTGAGCCGGAGCCTACCCCGGCAGACACAGGGCACAAGGCAGGGGGCACACCGAGGATGGGACGCCTGCTGGAATAATAAACATCATAATAATAATTTCCCACGAACGTAACCTGGTTCTATTTCCTACTAGGCTCCGTGAGCAATGCGAACAACACCTCGTATTTAGTTTTTGACGCAACTAGGCATTCTACGTAACAATTTGTCACGCGAAAATAGTTCTATGTGTGGCTCAAAATTCGCATTGAAAAGTTGTTGTGCAGCGTAAACAGACGCAGCAGGAGCTGCCTCACACTCTCCTGACATGTTGAAAACTCGCAGGCTGTAGTTTACACAGTTTGGAAGCCTACGCAGTCTTCTTTGCCATTTTCCTAGCCTCCTGCCCAGTGTGATGATCGTGATTTGAATGGTATGAGCAACATACCACAAGTAGTCATAAGTATCACTGCACCATCCTGGGCGGCAGGGTGGCGCAGTTTTAACATCTGCACCTCACAGAAAGTCCTCCCCGATGTCGTTCGATTCCTGCCTTGGGTGCCTTTCTGGGTGGAGTTTGTGTGTTCTCCCCCTGTTCTGCGTGGGTTTCCTCCGAGTTCTCCGATCTCCTCCCACAACTAAAATACACTTTTCAATTGATTGGCCGATAACATAATTACAGGACGCAGTGTCTGGCGGGTTGGCGCCAGCTAACCCCGTGGCTTGACTCCCCTCCCTCTGTAGGCTTGCTCGCGCCTCTGAGTCGGTCTCAATTTGAACAAATAAATACTTTCGAAACTTGATGAATATGTGGCATGCGTTATAAATTGTAATTATTCTTATCATCAGACATACCCTCCAGTCACGTGGCTGTGGGGAGACCAATTGGCTACAGGCTGTGAAATGACTTGGCTGGCAACAGTCAACAAGCACAGCGGGTGGATCAAAAGTTACATTTCAGTCGTCATTAATGCACCAGTTTTTTTTAAGGCCAATTAAAATAACTTTTAGAGTCTCTCGAAGAACTCTGCATTCATTCTGGCATGAATTTTGTTACTCTTATCGTGTTACTTTCTTCATGCAATCTCAGGGTAGCTGTGCTGTTTCTTATGCTGTTTTTGCGACAAGCACGTGTGGCTTCTTTCAAACTGGTGTTCTTAAAATCTTAATACTTGTCTCAATGCCAGAAAAGGTAAAGCCTTGTATATATTTTTTACATTAGTGGTTTAGTCAGTTACATGGGGATCAAGGTAGAAGCGTTCACGTCGCAATCCCTGTCAAGTAATACTTGGCATTACCTGCAAATTCTACCAAACACTTCGAAGCAGAGCTGAAAGACAACGATGTCCAGAAGCTCAACAAATGCCAGAAGCCCCTCAGTCTGGAGCAAGAAGAGAGGCCAATGCCCGCCTTTAAGGCCAGCACTGACTATTATATCTCTAAATGTTGAAGGGCTGTCTGCAACTAAAGAAGAACTTGTTGCAATGGGAAACTGTCATATAACCATTAAGCTTCGAAGAATCGAATCGAAAAAAGTCAGTTACATTTTTCTCAACCACTCTGCCCACTGAATAGGATGTCCACACAGTATGAAAAGGTACTACACAGGTCTCTCAATCTTTTGTGCACACAGACGTTATATATGCATTACTTATTTCATGAAAGCTTAGTTTACAATTGACAAACCTTGTGGCAGTTCAACTACAGAACGCGAAGTACTTAACAGTTGCTGAACTTAGAGACGTTAGATTGTTTTGCAGAAAAACTAATCTATGGCTTTTCATGTCTAGTTAAGCATGCAGAAACGCTGCTGGGTGGTCAGGGTTGCTGTGAACATCCGTACCTTTGCCATGTGACACCTCCACGGTCCACGTGCAGTTCAGGGAATTTGGGTAGAAGTTGGGAAACCTCGGTGATAGAATTGTTCCCGTCGATGCCTTAATGTATCCTCCACACAGGGCTGAGACAAGGGAGCGAGGGCAGGCATCCACAGAATTAACCATACGGTATAAACATGCTAAGATTACATCTTCATCCATCCATTGTCGGACACCGCTTAATCCTACACAGAGGTCGCGGTGAGCCAGAGCCTATCCCGGCAGACACAGGGTGCAGGGCAAGGCCATACCCAGAATGGTAGGCCAGTCCATCACAGGACAATTTAATCTGCAGGCAAGTTAACCTATGCAGCAGCATGCCATCTCAGGAATCGTGAAGCCAACCGACCTCTTAAAATCAAATGGTCTGGAACACCACTTGAGCACCGTAAGCACCCTGTCTACCTTGGAGTAACC
>JAZEWU010000030.1:7604322-7664168 GCA_036362915.1 Geotria australis | reverse complement strand
TAAGAAAATGGGAAACTATAATTTAACCATCGCGCTTCGAAGAATCGCAAAGAAGAAGAAGCATGCCTTTGGACTGTGGGAGGAAACCGGAGTGCCCGGCAAAAACCCACGCGGCTATGGGGAGAACGTGCAAACTCCAAACAGAAATGCACCCGAGCCAGGATTTGAACCCGGGACCTTCTTGCTGTGAGGCGGCAGCGCTACTCACCGCTACGCCACCGTGCCGCCCATGACATCTTTATGCATCTAGCAATAACACACAATGGAGTCGGGGGTCCGATTCCGGGCTCACGTGTAATGGATCACACGCGTAATCGCGTCACCGTGCAGCGGAGAGGTACATTAAAGGGGGAACTGATTCGGCAGTCAATTTCGGGGACCGCTTCCGGAATCGATCCGGAATTGAAAGATTCGGGACCGATTCTAAAAGTGACCTCGTGTATAAGAGGATTGGGGAGCACCGACATGAATGCATGCGTGCGGAAGAATGTGCGACAGACAGTTTCATACAGCGCTTGCGGTATCGAGCAAGTACACGTAACAGTGAAACAAAAAACACTTATTAAAACGCCTCAACTCTCACGTACCTAATGAGCCAATAACCCCGCTAACTGAACCGCTCAAACCACAAAAGGGCAGTTAAACAAGCCCACCCCTGAATTGGCAACAAATGAAGGCGGCAATTTGGCCGGGATACGAATAAGAGGATACTCCTCAGCCGAATATAAGTGTCCGTGTCAACCTCAACAACTCTTCAAGGTTGCACCTGAACGACTGTACAATTCAATCGGTTGGCAAACGTTACAACACGTCAACTACTCTTTAACTAGAAAATATTGCGTTGAGATGCGACGCAAAACGCCGCTCGAGTAAAAACATGGACAGCACGCGATGAATTGAGCCGTTGCGTTCGCGAGCACGCGGCGTCGTGCCGCGTTCAGCAAAGGCACTGAGGAATGGATTAATGGTGTAACAATTATATTGACAACCGACGTATAATTCATCATAATCACACACAGCTGCTGCTGCTGCGATTGTAACTGCCAGTCTTTTCAAATCAAGCGAGCAAAGATTGGCAGCGCAAGTCGTTACGGGCACGGATGTGCTTTTAGCCGCTGGTCGGACAAAGGCTGCAGGAAAACAACAGGCGATCGATCGGTGAACAGCACACCATGCTGTGAATTTTCTGAATAAAAGCGGACATTTTCTTTTCATGTTTATCATCAGGGAAGAATATCTTAAGTGGAATCTGGCACCACGTGTCCATCCATCCACCCCATCCATTGCCAGAAACCGCTTAATCCTGTGCAGGGTTGCGGTGCGCCGGATCCTATCCCGGCAGACACAGGGCGCAAGGCAGGGCTACACCCGTGCGGCGGCCGGGAACGCCAATAACGCTCGCGTGCATCGTCACCGTCGCAGGTGGGAAGCTGCTGCGTCCACTGGTGGTTGTCCTGGCAGGAGAGAGGACGCTCGTGGCTGAGCGAGAACCCCGGCTCGCAGGAGAACTCCACGGACGAGCCGATGGAGAAATCGTTCCCAAGTCGCCGCCCTTGCACCGGGACGGGCAGGTCGGGGCACGAGTGCGCGTCCCACGTCACCCCTGGAATGTGCACGGGCCAAGACAAAGATCCCCCGTAAAGCCTCAACGGACCGTACGGCCAAGTGCTGTCAGCGAGCGGCACCCGTGAAGGTCGACACGGCACACGAGGGGGTGGTGGGGGACAGCCGCCCGCCCGCGGGGTGTAGGTAGGTAGGGGGGCAATCGGGCACGTACGCTCGTAGTGCAGCTGGAAGCCCATGCCGGCGTGGCTGCTGTCCGTCGTGAAGAGCAGGAAGAGGTGGTTGCCGCTGCTGACGAGGAAAAGCGGCACCTGCGTGCCGTGGAACGCGCCGAGCACCGGCGAGAAGGCCGACGCGCCGTCGTGCACCTCCAGCACGTCGTAGTTGGGCTCCGTCTGGAACCTTGGCGCACGCGGGCGGCGGCACGCACGTGGTGAGACTGTGTGTGTTTAGAGAACTTTACTTATTTACCTGTACAGGGTGGCGGTGAGCCGGAGTCTATCTCCCGCAGAGACAGGGCGCAAGGCAGGGCTATACCCAGGATAGGACGCTGGTTCATTACAGGGCACGGGGGGGATATTTAGCGGGCAAATTAACCTGTGTAGCAGCAGTGTGTCTTTGGACTGTTGGAGGAGACCGGAATGCCCGGCGAAATCTGACGCGGACACCGGGCAAAATGCAAACTCCGCACGGAAAGGCACCCGGAGCCGGGATTCGAACCCGGGTTTTTCTTGCTGCGAGACGGCTGCGCTACTCACCGCGGCACCGACTGCACGAAGATGCGGCGCTATACATCGAATTCATTATGAATGCCTGATTATCCGTGTGCGGGCCACCCTGGTTGTGATCAATGACACAATTTCTTAGTGCGCCGCTCCTCACTCATAGAGCGTCACTGACTCGGGCGCTGGCGGTGAGTGAACAACAGCTGATATAAAGAGGCTACACAATAACACGACGACATTCTACACCTGCACTCTGCGCAGCGACACAACGCGCACGGTGTTGTCGTGTAAGTTACACGTGTTTTCCGTCGTCGCGTTTTTGTTTTCCCCAGGCCACCCCTGGCCCCATTACCCCTGACGATGGAGAGGTCACTCCGATCTAAATGACCGTGAGTGCTGCCGCCCCAGCACGGGGACCGTGAGCCTCTGCGGGTGACCCGATGTTCAATCTACAAAAGCGCTGGGCGTCTGCGTGTGATTTCTACTACCCAATGCTCTGTGTGCTTTACCAGGCCCTATTTACACACGTAGGTTCAGTTAACGGGGCAGCAAGGTGACGTAGCGGTGAGTAATAATAATAATAGCATTTATATAGCGCCTTTCACCCGAGGGTCACAAAGCGCTGCACAAAGCTGCAGAGAGAACGACATGTCAACAACGACAGAGCACGGAAAATCAGCAAAAAAATTGTTTTGAGTAGCGCTACCGCCTCACAGCAAGAAGGCACTGGCTTCGAATCCCGGCCCGGGTGCCTTTCGGTGTGGAGTTTGCATGTTCTCCCCGTGTCCGCGTGGGTTTTCGCCACCGGGCACTCCGGATTCCTCCCACAGTCCAAAGACATGCTGTTGCATAGGTTAATTGGCCTGCTGACTAAAAGTGCCCTGTGATTGAATGGCATCCCATCCTGGGTATAGCCCTGCCTTGTACCGTGTGTCTGCCGGGATAGGCTCTCGCCCACTGCAACCCTGTAGAGGATTAAGCGGTTTCTGAAAATGAGACGAGATGAATTCCTAGAGGATTTGCAAATCAGGTGTGAGAAGACCCCGCGCGCCTCCTCCTCCTATCCCCGCGGCGTCCCAGTACATTTCAGATGGAAAAAAAATATTAAATTGTGCAAAAAATATTTTTGTTATAAATCAAGCTGACAGAAGGAAATGAGTGTTATTATAATTTCGGAGGAAGCATCCACGCAGCCCGACGAATGTTTTCACACCGAGAATGTTTCGCCTAATTCATCTCTATTCCATTTCGTGTTCGGTTTACATTAAATCTAATGCGTGAAAGCATACATACAACTCGCAGAACAGGGCAACGTTTACACACAGACGAAGGGGATCAAATACACCGCACGGAAAATGTCCCTAGCGCTGATAATCACACGGCAAATTCCCATCACAATTAAAGGCTTTTTGTTTACAAAAAAAGGCAGTGATAGAGAAAGGTGCAATCTTCCGCTCGCGTGTAAACGCACCCGCGTTTTGACACACTGCTCGCTGAAATAAATTGACAACGGTATACGCGCGTACAGTATTGTACAAAAACTTTCAATTATACATGGCCTCGGGAAAAATAGGATTAATAATGACAAACGTTACACACTGGATATGGCGTTGAATAGACTTACCTCTCGAATGTAATTTTGATGGCGTTGCCTTTGTTCACCTCTATCACCCATTCACAAGTCAGCGAGTCCTTGTAAGCGCTCGGCCATCCGGGGGAAAATATGGTTCCACTGGGTGCCGTCAGATGACTTCCGCAGGGAGCTGGAAGGGTGATTTATGTCAAGAGCTTTAGCATGCCATTCGCGGCTATATCTCAACAACAGAATTCAGTCCCTTCATCTTCAATCACCGCTTTGGCATTTTATTTAAATAACCTCACAGCAATATCAGAAATAAGGCTGCACACATAAATCACTGTCTATGATTTACAAAGAAGCATTCATTATTATTATATTTTCTCTCCCGTCGTTGAATTATTTAAAGTCGCATGGGTGAGAAGTTTGAAATGAAATAATGCTGCTCGAGTTGTGGAGAATACAAAAAATACATCACCTGTTTCTGACTTTCATGACACATCTTCATTTTGGTTGCTCTTCAGAGCTGTTCTTTCGGGATGGCCATGTCGAGAAATGGAGATCGCTCAGTGACACGGCTATCCCGAAAGAACAGCTTTGAAGCGCAATCATCATGAATCGAGTCGTGACAACCTCCATCAGTACACATCTTCATTTAACTTCACACCACAAGGATTTTGCACCATCAAATCATACATCGCGCTGGTGAACTAACCGCCGTTAATTTGTATATTCACAAGATACGATCAATAGCTGCTTACAAATAAATAGTTAATTGAGAATATACAACATAAGAGTTGACGGCAATCAAAATACCTGTGCCACAGAATCACTTACCATGCCAGTGGCGTCACGCTGCTGAAACACACAGCTATTATTTATGTACGGGGCTGCCAGTTTCACATGAACTTTGTGGTTATAGAACACAAATCAATGTAGAATGCATTATGCTCATGTAGCAACATTCACGCACTTCCCAGCCACTTTAACTTAAAGTGCTGCAATGGCCTCTCGAACACTGTTGCGTAAGAGGGCATCTCGCACCGTGTGAGCCGAACGCGGGCAGAGGTGGGCACACAGACGCCGAGGAGGAATCATCCACCGCCCGCTCAGTGCGGCGTGGATTCAGTCGGTTTGTATTCAAGCCGGAAGGAACCTTTCAGCTATGTGCCGTTATTAACGATTGAGTTTTAACTAAATGTGGGAGTCTCCAATGAGCATATGTTGGGAACTCTGCGTGTGTATATTGATAGACGGCGTCGTGCGGCGCGCTAGTGCGCTTTGCCGGCACTTTATGAACATTCACATTCTGCATGGATTATCCGGCGCCTAGTTATTGTTCTCACGTAATCGTTTCTGGCAAGCAAGAAACAGGTTTTGCATGTGTAAATAGCCATCTCTGCGCTTCCTCTCTTTGTCAGACTGAATACATGACTAACGCAGTAGACTATGCAAACAATGCAGTAACATAATGGCTATGTGAAAAGTGTCTGAAGCCTCAGCTATTGGTGTTATCCCTTTACGGGTATTGTAAACTCCTGACATCGCTTGTCTGTCTCCTTACGTGACCTTACTCGTAGCATAAGTGATTCCATAGCAACTGACGACACGGTGGCGCGGTGAGTAGCGCTGCCGCCTCACAGCAAGAAGGTCCCCGGGTTCGAATCCCCGATCGGATGCCTTTTTGTGTGGAGTTTGCATGTTCTCCCCGTGGCCGCGTGGCTTTTCGCCGGGCACTCCGGTTTCCTCCTGCAGTCCAAAGACATGCTGCTGCATAGGTTAATTAGCCTGCGGATTAAATTGCCCAACGTGCCCTGTGATGGACTGGCATACCATTCTGGGTAAGGCCCTGCCCTGCACCCTGTGGCTGCTGGAATAGGCTCCGACTTACCGCGACCCCTGTACAGGATTAAGCAGTTTCTGACAATGGATGGATGGATTGTTAATTACAGACAATCTTATACAAGGAGAGAGAGGGAACGCTCGACACGGCTATCACAAAAGAACAGCGATGCAAATCAATCCTCAACATCGAGCCATTAAAACATACCTCAGTAAATCTTATACGAGTCAATATAATTCGAAAGAGATGCTCAATTAACGTTTTGTGAAGGAAGCCCTGCCACGATTGGTATGTTTTCTGGCAGCTTTGTGCATTAAACTTTTACCTCAAACGGCTCTTTTTACCTCTTGAAGTGGCTCGTAAATTCACGCGGGAATCGTGGACATCAGGAGGCCATTACGAGAATGCACCAATGCAGAGTGATAAGTACGGTTCTGAAAGCCAGCCTTTTCCAAATGGCAAGCCAATGAATCGCCCTTTCCGTGACTGGGAGTAAAGTGGCAATAAAGCCAAAATTAGTAAATCACCGGTGCTTTGACATAAAACCCAATAACTTTTTCTCAGCATTTTGCTAAGTCCCTGTTTACGATTATTTGTTTGAGCCTGTGATGGAAATCCTCCGGTGATAACGAGGGCCCTCGGAATGCAATTTGAAATCAGGCGAGGAATCTATTCCGACCCGACTCGCGGCGGTACAGGCGTCCGTCACTCTCCGCCCTATGGAAATGTGACGTTCGCACATTAGGAGAACGGATTTTTGGTGAAAGCAAGTGTCTAATGAAGCACAAAATTACCTTCACACTTGGGTATGGTCGAGCTCCAGTGTATATTCCCATCCTCCAGGACACAGGTGATACTCTCGTAGCCTTGCGTTCGCATGAAGCCGTTCTCGCACACAAAGAACACGGACTTGCCCAGTGTGAAGCTGTCTCCGAAACGGCGGCTGTTGATGGGAACCCCGGGGTCGTGGCATTCGTTGTAACTGAAGGCTGCAGCGAATCGAACGTGAAGCGTTCAATTAGGCGCCGGAAAAACAAATGCAGAGAACGGAACCCTTAAATCTACATTTACATTGAAATGAGATTTATTCGTACGGTCATGGCAGACGCAGTCGTATCAATTTCGTTTTAGGATCGTTATTTAACTGTAACTCGAAACATGGTCAGCCCCCACCCCGTTATCCGGGTGATTGGAGGAAACAGGAGTACTTGGCGAAACCCCATGCCAACACGGGGAGAGAGTGTGCAAACTCCACACCGAAAGGCACCCGAGTCGGGAATCGAACCCAGGTGGCTCTTCTTGCTGTGAGGCGGCAGCGCTACTGACCGCTACGCACACCATGCCGCCGGCTTGGCCCGGATCAAACCAAAACACGGACAGTGCAGACAGTACTCGTTGTTGACCACTACCGGTTGCCAAGTCTAGTGTGAGCGAAGACAGCCATGTGTCATCGAGTTTGTTTGTGTATTCAAGTGATCAGTTTCCTTGCGGATGTTTGTGACCTCCGTGGCACTGAGTCATGGACCCTCGAAGGGCGAGAAGCAGTTAATAACTAAACCAGTGAGCTTAAAGAGTATACGTTCAATTGTTTTTTTCCTCCACACAGTTAATCAACATGTTGCTTAATCTCTCCACGGATAACCGGGAGTTAATGGTAACGTTACATCAATACAGTAGAAGGTAAGTACACAGTGGTGTCTTAAATCACGAGCGGGGTTTTGGAAAGAACTACAAAGTGTCATCCTTTTCAAATGCTGAGTGAAAATTCTAATGGGGCCGTTAAATCACCCATTAACGGCCCGGCAATCCCAATGTTACTGTCACCATCAGTCACGATCGATCCACTGTTGGAATAAAGCCTCCGCGGCCCGTGCAGGAAGTTCACGTATCCCGCGACGCACCGAGGAGCTGAGTGCGGCTCCACCGCTCCACGCGGCAGTGAGTAGCGCTGCCGCCTAACAGCAAGAAGGTTACCGGGGTTCGATGCCTTGCCGTGTGGAGTTTGCACGTTCTTCCCCATTTTCGCATGGCACTGTGGATTCCTCCCACAGTCCAAATTACATGCCGCTGTCTAGAAAAATCGTCATCACCACCATTGTCAAAAACCGCGTAATCCTGTACAGGGTTGTGGTGAGCTGGAGCCTGTCCCGGCAGACACAGGATGGAGCGCCACTCCATCACAGGGCACCGGGGGCAATTTAGTCAGCAGGCCGATTAACCTATGCAGCAGCATGTATTTGGACTGTGGGAGGAAACAGGGGTGCCCGGCGAAAACCCACGTGGACACGGGGAGAACATGCAAGCTCCACACAGAAAGGCACCCGGGCCGGGATTCGAACCCGGGTGATTCTTACTGTTAGGCGACAGCGCTAGTTACCGCGCAACCGAGCCGCCCCTTAGAATAATCGTCCTGACTAAATTTCCCCGGTGCCCCGAAATGTTGTAACGTGTTTACGTCTCCGCGCTGGTCTGATGACGCTTGATGCTGCTTGCAGCGTGGGAGGCAAAACGTCGCGATCGGAGAGAGGGAGAGCGCTCGACACGGCTATCCCGAAAAAACGGCTCTAAAAAAAGACTCGCTCCTGCGATGTGTTCTGTCCAAGGCCACGTATTTTTCTCGCCGTTCAATAGGATGTCCGTAACGTGTACGTATTCTGATCCGTGTGTTTCTCTCTCCATCTATAATACCAAGAATGCGCCTCTTCGCTCACACCCTTCAGCCAGTGTTCCATTGTCATGGTCAATGTCTAGAGTCTCATGCGGAGGTGGCTCCGTGGGATCAGCTTGGATGTAGAGGCCAGGCGCCGTGGTTCATCGGAATGTGGCAAGGGACAGCAAGGGGAGAACCTCGTCCAGCTGTAGACAGATCATGGTTGTCGACTGTCGCACTTATCCGTATTCTTAAACAAAGTAAACGCCAGCACACGCCAGCGTTAGCACACTAACTTCGTAGTGTGAGAATGCTCAAGGATTTTAATGTTTGAAAATGTCTCTAAACGTGCTGGTTATGAAATATTTGCAGTTTATATATCTCCTTAACAGCCGCACATTTTCAAAGACTGTAACCGCAATTCATTATGGAGGCAGTTTTCACATTTTATGCAGTGGGCTTGAATAATGTGGCCCTTGCAAATGTAATTCCCAGCACCGGTTGTGTGTGTGTGAGCGCGTGCGTGCACCGCTGTGGAGGAGGTTCGTGAAGGATGCTACCGTGCAGTTGGAGGCAGTCGCCTTCCAACAACAACGAAGGGCCGAGGAGTAACGCTCACAACAGCGAGCTGAGCGCCGGATGGATAAAACTCAGCAATCTGGCACGGTAGGGCGGACATGTGGTGCCCCAGCCAGCCATCTCAGTCGGTCAGCCCATGACATCCTGGGTCTGTCCCACGACCTCCTTTGACACTCTGCGTGGCCTCAAGGTGGACCTGGCCTGGCACAGGCGCCGTTGTGATGTCACCGTCACTTAGTGGCGAACGGCAGTTGTTGTTGTTGCATTGCTTTGTCAATGAAATGAAGGCACGAGCTGCGTAGGTCAATACTGTATTTTCCTACGTGAATAACATATTTCAAATAAATGCATTCGCTTACGGCACTTGCGACCACATTACAAATTGCCATTGGCGGCTGAATTGAGAAGCAACAGTACCCTAGTTCAAGTCAAGGGGGGGTATTTTTATCTCAGCCACCGTGGGATGCCTGCTCAGTTCGGTTCAGAACAGCACCCCACTGATGGTGCATACGATTGCGATCCAATTAAGATTGGGTCACATCGTGATTGGCTGATCCGGTTACATGCTATCGGCCGTTCAGTAAGGCAAGCCTTTTTAGTTTTCTCAAGCTTGGCCACGCCAGGAAGCTTCATCAAACCTTTTTTTGCAAGAGATCCCTGTCAAGTGTTCCGAGTAGACGGCGATGATTGCAATGTTTAAACCGAGTAATTTGGCAAATTTGGACCGTGGTCTCGGGGCGGCACGGTGATGGAGCGGTGAGTAGTGCTGCCGCCTCACAGCAAGAAGGTCCCGGGTTCAAATCCCGGGATATTTCTGTGTGGAGTTTGTATGTTCTCCCCGTGTCCGCGTGGGTTTTGCCGGGCACTCCGGTTTCCTCCCACGGTCCAAGGGCATGCTGCTGCTAAGGTTAATTGGCCTGCGGACTAAATTGCCCCTGGTGCCCTGTGACGGACTGGCGTCCCATTCTGGGTATATCCCTGCCTTGCACCCTGTGTCTGCCGGGATAGGCTCCGGCTCGCCACAACCCTAAACAGGATTTAGCCGTTTCGGATAATAACGATGATGAACTCCGTGTCCGTGTGTCACTACAAAGGCTCAGATGCACCATGGATTCAGTGGAAGACACTCAACCGCCTGAGAACTAGAACGGAACGCTCAAAAGATGCTTTGGTCAGATGGGGCTACAAGACCGGCCCAACCACCTGTGAATGTGGAGAAGCAGACCATACTCTGGAACACTGCCTTGTCTGTGCTCTACTACCCAACCTCTGCAGCTCAAAAGACCTTGCGGAGTTGAATGGACATGCAAGGTGCTGTGTAAGGAAATGGGAAACTGTAATTTAACCATCGCGCTTCGAAGAATCGCAAAGAAGACTACAAATGCTCAGCGGTCACGGGGAGCGCCGGGCCGCGCGAGCCACTCACTGTTGTAGGTGATGTTGAAGCCGCGACCCGACATGGAATGGTCCGTGTGGAACTCGAGCCGCGCCACGTGCCCGCTGCTCGACACGTGCGAGGGCACCGCGCTGCCCGTGAACGTGCCCACGATGTCGCCCTCCTCCTCCTCGCCGTCGCGCACCGTCAGGAAGTCGAACTGCGTCTCGACGTCGAAGTCGTTGAACATGATGTGGATGCGGCTGCCGGGCTCCGTGATGATCAGCCACACGCAGTTGAGGTTTCCTCCGTAGCCGTCGGGGTAGTTCGGAGAGAGTACGATGCCGACCGGAGCCGTGTAGTTGAAGAAACACGAAACTGAGAGACGGGAAACACATGTAGTGATAATGTAGAAAATATTATTTGTACAACGGCAAAAAGGTCCTTTGGTCCCATATGTAGTGATGTGGGTTTTCACGGCTCGATTCATGATGGTTGCTCTTCAGAGATGTTCTTTTGTGATAGCCGTGTCACTGAGCGCTCTACCTCTCCCCGTCGTGACATGGTTTTTATTCGTGGACGAATAAAGTTGGCAATTTACCATGGCTCCAAACTCATTGCGTTTATTGCCTCGGACAAGAACGGATGAGTGGGCTTGATAATTCATCTGCACAATCTTTCACCTGCTTGCAGGATTAAAATAAACAAAGTATAGTATTATGGGTACCTTTTTGGCATTATACAAATGATGTAAAAAAAAATAGCTACAATAACAAAAACACGCAGAAGACAATGTGGAATTGGTGAATTCACTTTAGGCCCATCTGTCTTAACATTTCATCCAGGCAGCTGACCAGACACTTTGTGAAAGGTGGCCATTTGGCGCTTTAAGATCTGAACACTTGTTTCAGTGCCAGAAAGGGGTAAAACCTCGTATATAGTACTCTACATTAAGTATTAAACCTCAACTCATTCGTGGCTCTAAAAGGAAACATGCAATATGCGATATTTCACGCAATGGCCCTTCTGCATGGCGCACATAGTCGGAGACGGCACTCTACACCGTAGGGCCCGATAAGAATCGATATTTAAACATGTTTCCTGATCAAGTTTTGTGATTTGCACGCGAACAATTATATATTAGTCGAACTTTCTCGGGCATATTATGAGGAAAGAGGAACTAGGAAACCTGGTCATAGGTGGAAAAATCGAGGGAACGAGAGATCGTGGACGACAGACACTGACTTGTGTCAAGAGTCTATCGAAATGGATGAACGTGTCCACAGTGGACATTCTTCGAACATTAACAAACAGAGGTTTGTCGAAGACCATTGCCACCAATCCCCGTCGTCTCCGCGTGGGTTTTCGCCGGGCACTCCGGTTTCCTACCACATTCCAAAGACATGCTGCCAATTCATAGGTTAATTGGCCTGCAGACTAAATTGCCCCCGGTGCCCTGTGATGAACTGGCGTTCCATCCTGTGTCTGCCGGGATAGGCTCCGGCCCACCGCGACCATGCAACAGGACTAAGCGGTTTCTGACAATGGATGGATGTTATAGATTGTCACCAACGTCCTGTAGGATATGGTACCTAGAAGACAGCGCTACTCTACATGCAGGGGGCGTTTGGAATGGGACCGCAAACTCCTCGTCAACTTACATATGCACTTGGGCATGTTGGCCGTCCATTGGTTGTTGCTCTGGCAGGTGATGCTCTTCTCTCCGACGAGCTCGAAGGCCGGGTGGCACTCGTACGAGAGCCGGTCTCCGTGCGCGAACGACGACCCGTCCCTCCGCCCGTAGGCCGGGGTTCCGGGGTCTCCACAGGTCCCCTTCTCGATCTCTGCAGAGAACGACAGTCTCGCGTGAGACTTGACAACATTCGCTCACGTGCCTTAGCTTTTTGGTCGATAGATGTTTTTAGGGGGCGGCGCGGCGGCGCGGTGAGTAGCGCTGCCGCCTCACAACAAGAAGGCCCCCGGGTTCGGGTGCCTTCCTGTGTGCAGTTTGTGTATGTTCTCCCTGCGTCCGCGTGGTTTTTCGTCGTGTACTCCGGTTTCCTCCCATAATCCACAGACATGCTGCTGTTGCTCCATAGGTTAATTGGCCTGCGGACTAAATTGCCCCCGGTGCCCTGTGATGGACTGGGGTCCCATCCTGGGTATAGCCCTGCCGTGCGCCCTGTGTCTGCCGGGATAGGATATTTTGCTCACCGCAACCCTGGATAGGATTAAGTGGTTACTGATAATAGATGGATGGATTATTGTACAAACCGTTTCAACTGCTAATCGCAAGTAAAAACACATATGCATCACTGTCAGGAAGTCAAGGACAATGCAATGCTTCTGAATTAACCACACAATCCAGATGTATAGTAAACAATGAGCGAACACACTGCCAATGAATGCACTTACCTTGATAATGAATCTTAAAGCCTAGCGAGCCAATCGTTTCATCCGTCTGCAAATATATCCACATGTGACTGCTTATGCTCACTATGAGGTCAGGTACATCGCCTCCGGAAAGGCTGGAATTTAACACAGAGACACAGCACATTGTTAGCTCATAGGAATGCACGTACAGAGAGATTACAATATTGTGTATGGAACATTATTCTTACTGATAAGGATTTGCATTTATTCATTCGGCGTTTAAATGCCACGGAATCTCAAAGCCGCGACCCACACTGTACGCATTATAAATTCTTTCGCGTTTTGAGAAGCAATTTTCACGAATGACACGGTATGAAAATAAAACATTACATTGTTATTGTGATGGATTCTGCAATTTTGTCCCCTGGACCACTCCATTCTGAAGCAAATACGTGAATGTGTATAGGGTGCACCAACATGCATTTAAACGTCAAGTATGAACGGGCTGGTGACCGGTGCTGGTTTTGGTGCGATCTTCTTACACGTTGAGAACTGATCTGGGATCCCCGGGTTCGTCTCCATCTCCGACGACCAGTGAATCGTAGCCTTTCTCCAAATCAAATTCTTCAAACTGCAGTTGGATGACCTAAGACAAGTGGGGCAGGGTAAAGTAACTACGAGCACGTCGAGTGTCATCGAGACCGACGAATTGGCCGATATCATCATGATATATTATTATAATAATAATAGCGTTTTATATAGCGCCTTTCACCCGATGGTCACAAAGCGCTGCACAAGGGCCGCAAAGACAACGGCATGTCAACAATGAAAAAAAAAACCTAAGGAACAACATTTTTGAAATGATTAAGGCTGTTTCGAATATACTGAAAGGTCGTGAAACTGGCAATCTTAAGAGCGGCAAAAATGCCAGCGTCCCCTAAGATGGCCGTCACTTCCTTAAAGACAAACACATATACACACACTCATACACAACCGCGGGGCTTACCTACCCCCCACAGAAAGTTTCCTCGCGCCTCTGAGTCGTTCTTTCTTCGAATGAATACATTCGACATTTAATATGATGGTTGCTCTTCAGAGCTGTTCTTTCGGGATAGTCGTGTCGAGTGGTTTTCTTCTGACTTGCCACGTTTCGCCTCCCACGTTGGAAGCATCATCAGGCGAAACGCCACGAGGGAGAGCGCTCAGTGACAAGGCTATACCGAAAGAACAGCTCATCATGAATCGAGCCGTGAAAACCTACATCGGTACGTTGATTTGAAATGCCTGGCACGCAATGTTTAACTAACATACTGTACTGCTGTGGTGGAACGCAACGCGAGAGATGGAGAGCTGTCAATCCGCGAGCTATTACCAGCGATTACACAACGAGCTGCGATTGGGGAACCAGACTCGGCATCCAAACCACCATGTGAGAGGATACAACATTTACCTAGCCGCAAATATGTCAGATGTCACGAGAAAATTTACACGTGTATGACACGGTCTGACGTGTATTTATTAATCGTAGTAAACCACAATGTTTCTGTAAATACACACACGGCGCTGTTCATATATGACAACGGTGTCGAGCCGTGCTTTGTGATGCAGCATTGTGCAGCATATGTCAAGGTTCCTGTGTCAATCCTCTATTCCCCACACCGTGTGGCTCGTGTGAGTTGAACCATACCTCACCGCAGGAAACAAGAAGTGACAGACAGGAGAAAGACCGGGAGTTGACGCAGACAAATCATGACGCGAGGCTTATTATACGCACCGTTAAGGAGCCAACATGAATGCTCAGATGTGTCACGTATCCAGAAAGGTACAGAGAGCAGATTACCCAGAGCCAAGCCCGGCCCCCAGCTGCTCCTGGATAAATAGCTATCTGAGAACGCGGGATTTCGGTGACACAACAAAGCTGTGAACCTAACCAACGAAAACCCATCCATCCATCCATTGTTAGAAACCGCTTAATCCTATAACAGGGTCACGGTGAGCCGGAGCCTATCCCGGCAAACACAGGGTGCAAGACACGGCCATGCCCAGGATGGGACGCCAGTCCATTACAGAGCACATGAGACCATTTCGTCCGCAGGCCCAATGAACCTATGCAGCAGCATGTCTTTGGATTGTGGGAGGAAATCGGAGTGCACGGTGAAAAACCACGCGGACAGGGGGAGAACATGCAAACTCCACACAGAAAGGTACCCGAGCCGGGATTCGAATCCGGGCTCTTCTTGCTGTGAGGCGACACCTTGCCGCCCTACCAACGCAAACAAGAGGGACCCTTATTCACGTTGTATTACTATTATTCTTTATTATTATAAGAATTTGCCCAAAAAAGATGTATGCTTAGGGCCCCGATGGGCTAGCTCCAGCACAGACTACACTGAATGGTCAAATAAACCCAAAGAGCATTTTGAGCAAGGACTTCACTTTAACTTTGACTATTTTTTTTTTAGCAAAGTGTTCCAAAGCGTTAAAAATGTATTTGTCTTCAAACTGAAGAAGTCGCAGATAAAGACAGCAAGCTCGATGGGAATGACAGCAGCAGCGGTCTTGAGAGCTAAAAGCTCTGGATGCGAGAGGGCCATTTGGAGACGAAGCTAATGTCGGGGGCCAGGGTGGACAGGCGGGGACGAATGACTCTGGTTGACAGAGCATCACTCCAGGACACCGTTACTGATTTTAACTTTTTTCAGAGATCGGCAGCGAGTTGTTCACACTCGGCAACTGACGGAGTCGAGGAGCTTGCGGACGCTGCGGTGAGTTACGGAGACTGGAGGTGGCAGTTTGGGTCCAGGGTGGGGTTTAGCTTCTGGGTTTGGGTTCGAGGTGGGGTGTCTCAGGATCTCACTCACAGCAGCATCACGATGGCTCGGGGGAACGGCAGCAGAACAAATGGAGGCATTAGCGATGATGATGATGTAGGCGGCCAGGGCTGGGCGGTGTGCGTGGGAGCGGTGTGCGTGGGAGCGATGTGCCATAGAGCGACGATCAACTCCACCTTGGCCACTGGTTTGTTGCAAAATGCCTGCGGTGAAACGCATTTACACAAAAAATGATCATGAATATGGAAGTGATCTTTTGATGCACTCCTAACTTTCCTCAGCTGCCCTCAGTATAACCGCAGGGAATCTTTCGCTTTCTAGTCGAAGTTTCTTAAGAGTGCGGCAGCCAGGCTATAGTTTGTTATAGCCTAACAATGGTAACTTATCCTATGTAATAAACTGCTCTGCTCCACAGCTGGCACTGTGCTCAAGAGACGCCAAAGCTCCGCGTTTCATGACTCACTGCCCACATTTCAGGTTCCAAAAATATCATGTAAACAGCACCTGTACTGGGAATATGAGGACGCAACAGAAATGTATCTATGCGAGCGCATGTGTGGTACTGCCCTCTGTTTGGTACTGCCGTCTGGAACTCATTTTTGACATTAATTTGTCTACATTTACAATCCACACAGATGTCCCCCTAGCTCGCGTTTGTTGCTGGGCTGCTGCGGGCCACCCATCGCCATCACCGCCGCCCGCGTGTCGACATCGTGACCCACTTACGGAACCAATCCACCTCGTCTGACGGCTGACCCAGGGGGCCATTTAGGTCAGTACCCGGGCCAGAAAGTCATGGAAGGCATCTGGCTCATGATCCAGGCTCGCGTCCCTCCACAGATGTTCGTCTGTTGTGCGGGGCAGAGGCAGCGAGCGTCACTGTTCCTCAGCTAGTGCCCACTGAGCGGGGAGCCACCGCAGCCCGCGACTCACGCCTTCTGCACCTCGCAGCGATCCTTCCATGTCCCCTTCATTATTTATTCGGAGGCAGAATTCCCGTCCCTGCGTATGACAGCAAGAAGCGCCTGGGTTCGAATCCCGGCTCGGGTGCCTTTCTGTGCGTGGGTTTTCGCCGGGCAGTCTGGTTTCCTCCCACAATCCAAAGACATGCTGCTCATAGGTTCATTGGCCTGCGGACTAAATTGCCCTCGGTGCCGTATGATGGACTGGCGTCTCATCCTGGGTATAGCCCTGCCTCCGGCTCACCACGACCCTCCGGCGACCCTCCGGCTCACCGCGACCCTGTACAGGATTCAGCGGTTTCCTACAATGGATGGATGGATGGAACGCAGAGTGGCTTGCGGAGCGCCAATGTAGTGTCAGTCCTGAGCGGTCCTCCACAGATGTCACATCCTCTATTAGACCGCCACTGCAGATGTGTAAGGAATTTTAAAAGGACCAACATTGTTTGCTTTAGTGACCTTGTCAATAAATCGATGTCCCTGACCCCTGCTCAGAGTCATTAAGGACCCGCACGATAGTGGGCAAGGTTGGGAACAGCTACACGGCCAGCAGTTATATCCAGGAGTGCAACAAAGGTGGCTGTTATGGTGTTCAATATGTTTTGAAGGACTCCCACCGCACAGGCAATGGGGCAAAGGAATTAGCTCGAGTGCAGGTGCGACGTGGATCATTACATCGCAGGGTAGCGAGAGGTGGCGACCGTTCGGGAAGACCGTAATCCAGCAGTGGATTGACCCTGGCTGATGAAGGTCCATGTGTGTTCGTGTTCAGGTGTCGGGGTGCAGCCTGCGGTCAATGCTCCCCGATCGGTGCTGGTCATTCGGCGCCCGGGACTTCGACCCATTCCGTTGTGAAGGGAAACTGCACTGGAGTTATTTTTTCCACGTATGTTCCACACAGACCTTAACCCTCGAGTTAAAAAAAAAATTACAATGCAGTGGGATGGCCCTTTGTGAGTGTATATGTCAGTCTGCGGTTCCCCATTCGCGTGGCTAACAAAGGCGACACGGTGCGCCGAGTGAGCTCTGTCGCCTCCAGCAATGCGGACACGGACCGAGCCATGGCAACGGCGACGGTGTTCGTCGCAATCTTACGTTCACGCACTTCCAACGGACGCTGTGCAATTTCACATCAGAAGTGTAACGCTTCACAAGGATGCGCACCGCAGTGTTCTGCTTTTAAAATGCACAAGAGAATAATGAGAGAGGTGACTTAGTTGTGAGGAGAGACGTCTAGTAATGGTCCTTCTCCGGTTTTGATCCCAAATCCTGGAGCACTGGCTGCCCGAAGCTTTCCCGCTGTGCTGCGTCACGACTGCGGCCTTCACACACTCGTTCACTCACCGCTTCATTACTACACTTGCACGACTCACTTCCCGCGGCCAGAACTCCCAAAAGCCGGTCTTCGTGTTATAAAAACCCTCCTCTTCTGTGTGTCCACCCCCATCCCCCTGCATCCCACCCCTCAAACGTCCCATTCACACTGCCTTGAGATACTGCTGTGCTGAGATGCTCTGTAAATAAAGATCGGTCGAACGAATTGGAAATATGAGTGATGACTTTAGCAGCCAACACAATTTGTATCCAATTAAACCTCCCTCTCCGTTACTGCATTGTT
This sequence comes from Geotria australis, assembly GCA_036362915.1. Taxonomy (NCBI): domain Eukaryota; kingdom Metazoa; phylum Chordata; class Hyperoartia; order Petromyzontiformes; family Geotriidae; genus Geotria; species Geotria australis. The sequence continues at coordinate 7,646,073 of JAZEWU010000030.1, read as the reverse complement.
ATATTCACAGAGCGGTTAATAGAATGCGGTAAATCACCATTATTAATGCTGTCATCAACCAATGACTTTATAGACCACTTGTTATTGAGCTGCTAACTGCAAACAAATACAAGATTTCACGCGACAACTTTACAAAAGTGTAAAAGCCAAACGTATACCCATAACTTAAATCAGATTGAAAACAAAAAATAACTCATTCTGCTTGGTGTATTCAGTAGCTGACCACAGCCCTTGTTAATTATTGTTGCTGTTGTGTTCATAGCACAGAGATTTTTTTTTACGTTTAAGACGCCAACACTTTAAAGTAAACATTATTTTGATGCATGACTTCATGCATTCCGCAGAAATGTAGCCGCATCATTATTTAACACTGACGAATTCAAACCCATTTTTATTCAAACCATGACATTATTTAAATGCACGACTCTATCAAAGAGACATGACAGGTCATTACTTCCAAGGAGACTAAATTACACTGTCTTACCACTGATCAGTGTGATCAAATGTCAAGCAAAATACTGTATTATCTTTTACACCAATATTGAAATGTGTCGTGTAATTTCATCTCCTCTGATGAATACTTTTGAAAATGTTCACCATTTTTCCAGATGGCAGCAGCACACCTGAGGGACAGCCTGCGACCATTGTGCGTTATGACTTTGGCTGCATTTGGGCCCTAGGGAAGCGCTCTGCTCTGTCCAATATCGTACGATGACCCCTGCCACTGTAAAAAAAAAAAACAATAATTCTCCAACGCAATATGGAGAGCGGATTTTAAGTAAAACCGTCGCAGTGAATAACAATTGCAATAGGTCATGCACAATCATGTCTGTGCGGCTTCAGAAATCAAATAAATGTCATCGGAAATATACATTTAAACGAGTGAGCCAATGGCACGGTGGCATGTAAAGAAGAAGGGGAAATGTAAACAAAGCAAGGTTCCCCTTGAAAAATACATTTCTGGAGTCAATGCGCTCTGGCCGAGTTATCAAGGCCATCTGTATATCTGGATTTATAAAACTTAAACAATAAGAAAAAAAATACCGTAAATGGCACAAGCTACACACATTCTTTTAGCATAACAAAGCACGGCTTTGCAAGAAACAACTACGTACTGATTGTAGGTTGTCACGGCTCGATTCATGATGGTTGCTCATTAGAGCTGTTCTTTCGGAATAGCCATGTTGCTGAGTGCTCTCCCTCCCTCTCTCCCTCGCGTCGTTTCGCCCCCTACGGTAGAAGCATCATCAGAACGCCTGATGAGCACTCGACACGGCTATCCCGAAATAACAGCTCTGAAGAGCAACCATTAGAAATAACGACACTTCGAATCAGTGTTTGTATTTGATCATTGTTATTCTGCAAAGGATGGAGCCGCAGTTGCCTCTCTCTGCCTGTGTATGTATTTGTTTGCTCGGTTGCTGTGACGGCTTTCACACCAGGCTATTAAAATAATGAAATCTATTTGACAAAGAAGGATGTGACGTGTAATGTGGGTTTTCATACTGAATGATTATCTCAAAGAGTGCATGTTGGGTAGAGGGATGTTGCAAGATTTTCCCGATCGATAGCTAATGCTATGTTCAGTGCATTTACACAAGCATCGATTTGTTTTAAAATCAGATTACGGATACATTCAGCAACTGGATTAAATACAATTAGTATAATATGTTAAAACTCTTTATATACGGTATATTTTCAAGTTCATTAATGAAATGAATAAGGCTATGAAAAAGTTTAACGATTGAATACATTTAAATGTATAAAAGCATATTGATGTAACAGGGTGGCACGGTGGCGCGGTGAGTAGCGTTGCCACCTCACAGCAAGAAAACCCGGGTTCGAATCCCAGCTCGGGTGCCTTTCTTTGTGGAGATTGCACGCTCTCCCCGGGTCTGCGTGGGTTTTCGCCGGGCACTCGGGTTTCCTCCCACAGTCCAAAGACATGCCTGTTGCATAGGTTCATTGGCCTGCGGACTACATTGCCCCCGCTGCCCTGTGATGGACTGGCGTCCTATCCTGGGTAAGGCCCTGCCTTGCACCCTGTGTCTGCTGGAATAGGCTCCGGCTCACCACGACCCTGTACAGGATTAAGTGGTCTCTGACAATGAATGAATAAATAAATACTGATATAACAAATAGTTATAAATACAGATACGATTACGCAAGGCTGCGCTGCTTTGCGATCGATCCTCAGCAATCTGAGAGTCAACGGTGCACCTGCGTTCAAGCCGACTTCATCGCTGCGGCTCCTTAGCACACGCGTGATTGTCGTGTCGCAGGAATCCTGTAAAGAGCTTGCAAACTCACTGGGTATTTTCTGCTGTAATAATAAACATCTATCCATCTCTTGGCCGCCACTCCATCGCTATTCTGGACCATCGTTCCTTCTCGCGACGTGTCCAGCCCAGGGCCACCCACTCCTCTTAACGCTTTGAATTTTGCCTTTAACCCGCGCACAGTCCCCAATCCATTAATTCCACGGTAAAAGCGCTACTCAATCCTGCACACGGGCACTTGGATTTGGTATGGAAAGTGAAACAGATTTTTATTTCATGGACAGAAGCTGAATGTCAAATGGCGTGGCAGTTCCGTGGAGCTAAACCATTTGGGAGATGAAAAAAGTAGAAGCCAATTGTTGTTTGGGCCGTGTCTCCCTTTAAGACGGCGTGACTCATTACGTGTCAACTCTGCACGGGGCACCCCACGGAATACTCAGTTCGAATTGACAATAAATATTTTAACAAATAACAGTGATCACCAAGGGACGTACACTTCTGATAGCAACATAAGGCTGTCAGTCACGTACTGTCAGACTTTGTGAAGGATGCACAATAATAATAATAACTCTGTCATGACGTGTGGAGATAAATTGTAATCTTTGCTGCAGTAATATGGGAATAAAGACAGTTGATGCACTCTTTCTGTGTATTGTAAGTGCTCTTGACTCTAGCGGTATCATTTAGAATTCTGTTAAATGTCCCCGATCCAAAAGCGAGTGGGTGGATCTCTACTCGGATGCTGTATGCTAGGACACGGATACAGTAACTTTAAAGTGTTGCTATGCAGCTAACCGTCACACCATAATATCTATGCTTCCCATCCAATCACTTCTGATATTAGACAAAAGACATGACGTGGATTATTCGTGCACGCTCGTGCGCGGCTGTGCACTGCGTGTAAGCTGTGCGCGCCCATCGTCAGCCCTCGACTTGGCAAACCAAGTCATGTGATGGACTGGCGTCCAATTCTGGGTATAGCTCTGCCTTTCGCGCTGTGTCTACCGAGATAGGCTCTGTCTCACCGCGACCCTGTACAGGATTAAGCGGTTTCAGACAATGGATGGATGGATGGATGCATTGGGAGCTCGTGCTAAGCGGGTTCCGATATCACCAAGATATCGTCCACCGTTTAGGCCTGACAAGTAAAGTGAGCATTTACCGTCTGTCCACCGACAGTGCGTAATTGTTGATTTTACACAACGCGCGACATTAATCACTAGCTGAGCATGAATAATTTAATGTATGCAAACAATTACAAATAACGTCGTTTTGCGTTCATCAGTTTGCGTTGGTGTTCGTACAATTTACGAATGTGCGCGCGCTTGGCAGTCGCTGCGAGCCAGATGCCTTGTTTGCAGAAGGCTGTGTTTGTAATTGAACATAAAACAACACGGAGTATTTACAGTAATACTTAACGCATGATTAAAAAAAAATGTTACGGCAACGCGGCCCAATGCAAACCTGAATTTCTCGCCAGGGCTCTAACCGATTATTACAGGCGAATACAAACCGCATTAAAACATGAATGGGCTTTCATGGTGATTTTCACAATGGCACGCTTCTTGGCAAGAGGTCAGATGTCGGTAGCGATACGAGTGTATAATGGGTATTTGTGGACGTGCAATTTCTGCTCGAAAATACGCCTAATCTTTGTTTCCGAGGCGCGACAATTGTACGCATGTCACCGGCGCGTGACAGCTCGCGGCGTGGCCGAGAGCGTGTGGTGATAGGACGCGGGCCGGAACCAGAGAGCACATCTCAGCGCATTGAACAACACCTGCCGCCTGATCACTGGCTGACAAAGGCTACTGGCGATGAACGCCACCTCCTTCATGGACGTCAACCCCCGGCCCAACGACTGAAGTCAAGAAGAAGCTTCCTCAGCCATGTGCAGCCCCTAACAACATCTCGAGGGGAAACCAGACTCCAGCTCTGGACGGAAAAGCTTGAGAGTGATCCTCCTGCAACTGGCATGGGAATCCCACCTGCTGAAGACTTCCCTCCTGGCTCAGATGCACCATGGATTCAGTGGAAGACACTCAACCGCCTGAGAACTAGAACGGGACGATCAAAAGATGCTTTGGTCAGATGGGGCTACAAGACCGGCCCAACCACCTGCGAATGTGGAGAAGCAGACCATACTATGGAACACTGCCTTGTCTGTGCTCTACTACCGAACCTCTGCAGCTCAAAGGACCTTGCGGAGTTCAATGAAAATGCAAGGGGCTGTGTAAGAAAATGGGAAACTGTAATTTGACTATCGCGCTGCTTCGAAGAATCGCTAAGAAGAAGAACCTCATCCAAGACCTTAGATCCCAATTCGAATAAAAATGTCTGCCTAGCTGTGATTGCAAATCTTGATACGTAGAGAGAGCAAATTCAATGGCCGATCACTTTTCACCGAACTGCGCTTCACTGCCGCTCCACTGCCGCCCCAATGGCACGTGTTTCAATGCGTCGCTCGATAAAAAGGAAATGGCAATTGGTTACTCAGGTCACACGCTGTTAGTAAATGCCACACACTTTATCAGGTCATTGCCAATCATTGTAATGAGTCACTGGCTCCAAGGTCACTTTCCCAAAGGCTAAACACACTTGCCTCAAATAGATATCTCCTTGAGTAATACCCCTTGGTTCACAGAGCTGGAAGCCAATAGGTACTCCAGGAATTGTGCTAGTTTTGAATTCCCTTGAGTGGACATTATCAGGGATTGCTCTATCAGCAAAATAAAACAAATCGCGGTGTTAGCATTCTCCTTCTGAGCTCATACACAATCGCTCTGACTTACGGCGGGGTTACGTTCCAATGACCCCGTCATAAGTCGATTTGGTCGTAAGTCGAAAAATACCCTTGTAACAGTTTGTAAACAAAACACAACCAGCTGCTAGACACTCAAACATAGACTGAGACCTTGAAAACAACAAATATGGCTCCCGTAGCCGACGACCCTGTCGTGCGGTTAGAGCACGCGGCAGGCAGGGTGCCTCACCTGGTTGGGGTTGACAGCGGCAATGATCCACACACAGTGGGAATCTCCATCGTAGAAGCCAGGGTAGTTGGGTGAGAAGATGATCCCACTGGGACCCGGAACATTTTCACCGCAGTTCTGAGCTGTAAATACAGGAAAATGGAAGATTATCTTTATATTACATTTTATCGATTAAAATATACCACTGGGAAGTCTACCAGGCACGGCCCGCCGGTCGGCTGGGCGCCGGCGCTGCTATCGGCATGAGAGTGTGCGTGCTGCTCGGTCGGCTACGTCACATTACGAAGGCGACCGTGCGTCGCATGTCCTGATCGCCGCTGAAGAGCACGCGTCCCGGGTATAGAGGGCACAATAAACGAGCTCTTATCCGCAAAGAGAACCGGGCGCTCGTACATTCCATCGGTGCGGCGCTGGGCGACACTACTCGCTGATTGGAGGAGGACGCCGCGCTGTGTTCCCTGCCGGGGAGAGGGACGCACGAGCGATTGAAAGCTTCCCGAGGGCTGCCCAGCTACAGATTTCATTTTGGCTCCATGCTGGCGCATGACATATAGATCTTACGAACCCTAAACAGAAGCCGAGTGAACTCTCTTACGCTCACGTTGCGTGTTTTTATTACATTAATGTGATAGACGAGAATGTTGAGGTCGCTGAGCTTTTGCAAGATAGAGCGGGGGCCCCGATGCTCTGCGACGCGTTACGAATAATAATAAATGATAGTGAATTAATGATATTTTAAAACACACACATATGCATTCAATTTCGAAGGTATTAATTCGAAGAGAGAACGACTCAGAGGCGCGAGGAAAGCACAGGCAGGCAGAGGAGGCAATAAATTGTCACACACTGTTTCCTGTGTATTACGATGTTATCGGCCACTTAATTAATGAGTGTTTTTTTAAAGTTATTTGAGGAAACCGGAGAACCCGGAGGAAACCCACACAGAACGGGGGGAGAACCACACAATCGCCACACAGAAAGGTGCCCAAGGCTGGAATCGAACCACCTCGGGCAAGACCATTCTTTCTGTGAGGCACGAATGTTACCATTGCGCCGCCCCGACGCAAAGTGGTGGAACGTTACCACCACTTGGATGTTTGTGTATGAGGCGAGACCCAGTGTACCGTGCCGCGGATTAGCATCTGAAGATGCTAACCCATTCGCTCGACCCTAATCACGAGCGCGTGACCGTGTGTGCACAGCCACGGTAACTCCGACATGCGTGCTCGTATCGCGGCTGGACGGGGTTTCCAGGCCGTGAGGCAGCGAGCCGTGACGAATGGCTGTGTGCGGTGCGAGCGGGATTCTGCATACGCGATTATTTATTTACGTGTGACCCCGCTGAATGATTTTTCCGCGCCGCGTGAAGGATGTTGCTCGCGGTGGCTGCTCTGGCCCGCACCGCGCGCGATAAATCCCGCGTGCAAGAGGTCACCGAGCGATGTCTGACAGACGATGTCGCAGATTAAGGACCGCGTGGCCGCGTGGGCGATGCCGCACGACGCGTCAACGCGGGCTGCCGCAGAGCGGCTCGAAGATATGCGCGGAGAGATCTGAGAACAGTCGGCTGAAATGAGAACAGCCGGCTGAAACGGATCGTCGGCAAAAACCACCAGCTTCAGCAACTCCAGCGCATGTTACCAGGCCCACGGTCTCCAAACTAAGAGTCGCAGACGGAGAAGCTTCTGCTTCACATCACCGACACGGAGGTCTGTGATCACGAAACGCAGAAGGGGACACGTCCTTGAGGCTGATGAATGTACTGGAGCAGTGATAATAGAAAAGCGTGTGTAGTCTTTAACTATTTAAGCAGTTAGACGCCGACGCGCGGGGTTGCTAGCTATGTATATAAATGGGGTTGCGATGAGAACATGAGTTATGAATGAGGAGCTCGTGCTTCACGTGCGAGCCGCCACGTGTTCCGTGCGACGCAACGCACAGTCCATTAGCCCATTTATTCACGTTATAAGTTTAGTGCGCCTTTACATTAAATATTAAGTGAAATACGGTATTACTTAATAATCGCCCCACGGCTACTAATGCGCACACCGACAAGCCTAAACATGACCTGAATCGCTGAGGTCACTACCGATGCCGCTTTGTGGGTCGCAGAGAGACGGGAAAAAATCCGGTAGGGAAGAGTCGCCGGGCCGCTTACGCAATGACCGTCACTGTCACCATATTCATAATAACACTGATATCATCGTACCCTTTCAGAACGTCTGTTTAATTTATTGAGTCTTCAACATTTTATGGATAATTTCTTGTCATTGTGTTAGTATGGTATCTGCGGCTCGGTCTCGTTTATCGGTTAACGTTAGACGTGCGTTGTGTTTCTGCGCTGATTTGACGCCAGGTCGTGGGGTACAAATGACGTCCGATCACGCGGACTCTCCCCTCATTCTGGGCGTAACGCTCCGGCACGGGTCAGGTTTGTGCCGCGTCGCGCTCCCGTCTCGGGTTGTGCGACGCTCAGCGTCACTCTGCGTCATTTCAGCGTGACTTGGTGTGACTTGGCGTGACTCAGTGTGGCTCCACGTGACCACGTGTGGGTCCGCGTGATCTTAACGCGACTCCGCGTGATTTCGGCGTGGCTCCGTGCGACTCCGCCAACAAGCCGAGCGGCGCGTCGGTGTCACTCGCCTCTGCACTGCGGAGACTGATCGCTCCAGGCCGCGAACACGTCGGCCAAGCGCTGGCACACGACGCTCTTGGAGCCCAGCAGGACGAATCCGGCGTCGCACACGAACCGCACGGTGGCTCCGAGTCTGGGGAGAGACGCGGCCGCGTGCATTTATTTCCGTATATATGTACACGCGCGCACACGCGCCGCTCGATTTCCAATCTGACCCAAAGTCCGGCACATTTCCGGTTGCCGGCCTGCGGAGGGGGCGCGGGTATTTACGTTCGCAAAGAGGGCGACACGCGGATGCGAACCGCGAGTTCAGGACCCCGCATCATGAAGCTGTTTTTGTCCAACGTCCTGCCGCCGTTTTTCCGACAGAGCGATGGCCGTTTCACAAACAAATCGGACCCGTTCGGCATTTTTCAATTCCCCGAGCAGCCAATTCCGCGCAAAAAAACGCGCTCGTTCAGTCACTGCTTAAGCCGCAATTGCGGAATGGCCCCGAGTGGGCCGGCCGAGGGCGTCGCCGACGGTGACGGAGAGTCGGGGAGCGGGCGCGCATCGATCTCGCCGCGAGGGCTCGTCGCAGGCCCGCGCCGCTCCGTCGCGAGCCCTGCACGCGGAACCTCCGTCGCAATCTCTCCGCGCCGGATCGGAACGGAATCGGCGGCGGAGACGGCGCGGTTGCAGGAGCGCGCGCGCGGCGACGCGGGCGGCGACGAAAATGATGTCGGCTTTCGCGGTTGCTCTTCGGAACTGTTCTTTTGAGATGGCGAGCGATCTCGTTCTCTCCGTCGCGACGTTTCGCCTCGCGACGTGGTGCTTCCAACATGGGAGGCCAGATAACGCTTTCAACGTGGGAGGCGAGAGAGGGACATCGCTCGACACGGCTGTGCCAAAAAAACAGCTCCGAAGAGCAGCCGTCGTTTTTAAAACACGGTTTTTTTCCCAGCCAACGTCTAATAACGGGGTGTTTAGACGCACGTCGGGTAACGCATCGCCTGGATGAGATCGTGGTGAAATTAACGGACGCGAGGCAGTCCATTCTCACCTGAAATCGGTTCCTAAGAGTGCGCCGTTCCGCGGCACTTCTGGTTCTGGGCAAATATTTGACGCTTGGGAAATGCCTCCCTCGCTCGCTGGAAGAACAAATCATCACGTCAAATACTGAGGACATCACCGTGCTCAATTACCGCAATACACGCGTTAGTGCAACGTAAGAAAGTAGATAGTATACATTGTATTATAAATAGTATCGATGTGTTGAATTTGGTTTTCGCGTAACATTCATTTCTTAAGTACAACGTCCTCCCGTAATGAGAATCCTAAACAAAATATGAACGCACGGCAATTGCATCTGTGGCGGCGCCTCCGCAGGACTGCAGATTTGCAAATCGCTGCTTCCGTGCGCCGACGCGGAGCACGCTGCCAGGGTCCCACGAGGGCAGTGCGAGTGAGATTTGTATTGCACCCTTAATGCAAACCAATTTTCCCTGTCCCTCCACGGAGTTTGTGATTGCAGACCCATCATGATCACTGTCCCAGCAGCCAGGAACAATGCAGCCTTGGGTTATTGCGGCAGTAATGTTTATACCATGAGATGAGAGGTTGTCAGCATTTCTCAAACCCATAACCCCCCACGGAGAGGAGCTGCCGCTGCGTGTGGGGGCTAGGGGGGGGGGGCACATGGGGCTGTTAAGCAGATGCCTTCTCTTTCATTCGTTCCGTATTGACCCAGCGCCTTGATGAGATCACAATGAGGACGATGAAGAAATCATTACGACAACGCTGTCCCCAGGATCGTGACCGACAGCGCTGCGTAGCGATGATTAGTTCATGAGCGGGCTGGATAACTGGGATTGATGGCCGTGACCCCGCACTCTCTTATTACCACAAGTGCGAACAATCTTCAAACGCAACAGCGAGAGTTCCATCAATTTGAATTCCAATTATCCGAATATGACGACGCGTAAATGTCGGGTGAGCGACTCGACGTGAACAATCGCCAACACAAGACATTGCCGGGTTCACTTACGGATGCCGTACTTGTGATTGTTTTCTTTTCCCGGGAATAGTTTCACTCCTCTCGACTTCATATCGATCGCTTTTTTCACTGCGGTCAACGCACGGCGGAGAACAAGCACGCGACACGTTACGCAAACGTCGCGTGATTAGTTTCGTTACTGATGGCGTGTAGACGTACCCGCGAGCGCTGTACAGCGTTACAAAGCTGGCATCGGTGGAGAACGGAGACGGACAAAACAGCAGCTCGACGACCATCCTCACATATTAGATTCCTCCTCGTTGCAGACAAATATTTGGTCGCGTTTATTTTGTTTAACCAGGTGAGAACTCAAGAGACCAGGACAGAGTCTCATTTGCAAGGGTGACCGGTGTCACCGTATTGACAAGAAGGAATAAAACAAATAAGAGCGAACAAGCGAAGACAGAATCTGCACCGCAGCCCTGTTACAGCAGAAGGATAAACAAGACTGTACACATATGCATCAGGGTTACACAAAATTGGGCTTCATCAAAATACTTTTGAAACATTCATAGTAAACTTAAGTTAGAGAAAACATGATACAAATATCAAGTTCATTAGTAGGCCATTCACACTGACCTGAAACGACTGCTTATAAAGGACTGTTCTTGGATGCCTTTCTGAGTGCGTGTGCCTTGGCAAATGGTAAAAAATCGTGTGCCAAAAGACATTGGCTTCTGTTTCAGAACTGGTGCGACAGTGTCTCGATGTGACGAGGGAAGACGAATACAGGTGGTTTGATAAACACAGAGCAGCATGGTCGCGACGCGGTGGTAACGTCTGAGCAGGAGCCTATCCCAGCAGACACAGGGCGCAAGGCAGGGCTACACCCCTGATGGAACGCAAGTCCGTCACAGGGAACCGGGGGTAATTTAGTCCGCAGGCCAATTAACCTATGCAGCAGCATGTTTTTGGACCGTGAGAGGAAACCGGAGTGCCCCGGTGAAAACCCACGTGGACACGGGGAGAACATGCGAACTCCACACAGAAAGGCACCCGAGCCGAGATTCGAACCCGGGTACTTCTTGCCGTGAGGCGGCAGCGATACTCACCGCGCAGACACGGTATGCGATAATACACACGCGTGCAGGTACCGATAATACACACGCGTCCGAGTACCTACTGCGGTGTGTAAACATCACCACTAGGGAGACAAGGGCGGCCGGGCGTGGTGCTGGTCACCCACCTCCTAGTGTGCCGTGTCAACCTTTATAGGTGCTCGTTAACGGCACTTGACCCTACAGTCTGTGAAGGCTATACGGGTGATGTTTGACTTTGTACGTACAACAGTGACATATTTACTTACTGCGCACAAAGGTTATTCAAATGCTGTGCTTATTCCTGGCATCCACCTTACGCGGGAAACTTTAAAAATACAATTTCTGAGATTGATCCCAACCGTTTCACAAATTGTGCATTTGCTAAAAACTCACTAGAGTTAATCGGTCAGTGAGAATGTTTCTCAAGAGTTGCTCTTTGGGGATAACCATGTGGCGTGTTCCTCCAATAGTCGGATGGAAAGAGCAGCTTTTAAGAGCAATTCTGATACATCGAGCCGTGAAAACCCGCAATGATACAGTGACTGGTTGGTACACATGCATCTCAGTGCTTCAAACATCTCACAACACATATTAGTGTTCGTTGATATGGTGCACGAGTTCCCATACACGCGTCATTATACTCTGATAACATATGCAAACGCAATCACAAGTCAGGGCATCCAATATGCTTCATATAATTGAAACCTCAATGCATTGGTAGACCAGGTAATAATGCATTGGTAGACCAGGTAATAATGCATTGGTAGACCAGGTAATGCATTTGTCAAACCGGCGACATGGAAACAATTATTGCAACAGACTAAAGCTTTATGAAACGTATGAAAGATTATGCATTACAAGCAACGCACGCTGACAAAAACACGTTTGAATAGGTAATGCATGAATATAAATTCAGACACCTATCCATAGTTGATATCTGTTCGGTCAACAGATCTTTGAAGGTTCTCACAAGGGGCAGATAATGGTCATCTATCAACCTAGTCATTTATATTGACGCAGCCAGTCAGTCCGCTGCCCTGAAATTTCCCTCAGTTAATGCCCCGAACACCTGGGATTCTGTTGCTTCAAAAATGTGATTATTGAGAATTGCTTTCCGAAACTGTTCTTCCAGGATAGCCGCGTCACTGAGCGCTCCCCCTCGCTGCTTCGCGACGTTTCGCCCCCCACGTTGGAGGCAGCCTCAGGCGTTCTGAGACTCTCAAAGCGAGGGGGGACGCTCGACACAGCTATCCTGAAAGAACAGCTTTGGAAAGCAAATCTCATACATCAAGCCGTGAAAACCTACATGTGGTTACTCCCTTATCTACATAACGCGTTGATGCCGAGCTGTTGATTCTATGTGACAAGCTCAGTGCAATCTTTATTTGACATTTATCCTTCTCTGTTAACATCCTAATGCAAATCCATTTTGATGTCTCTGTAACATAATTTTGCTTTGAATGTTTTTTTCAAAGTAACGCTTTCCCAGCCAACGCTCGTTGAAGGATATTCATTTCATGTAATATTGATTACATGTGCGCAGTTTTTTCAATTTATTCTGTAACGCGGTAGATTTTTTTGCTGCGATTTATATTTGCTTCATGATTACACAGGATTTGTTTATTTTATTGTATTTCTACTGATGTAGGTTTTCACGGCTTGATTCGTGATAGTTGCGCTTCAGAGCTGTTCTATCGGGATAGCCATGTCGAGCGATCCACCGCTCTCCCTCGGGCCATTTCACCTCCCACGTTGATGATGCTTCCAACGTTGATGATGCTTCCGACGTGGGAGGCGAGACGTCGCGAGGGAGAGATCGGGAGATCGCTCAGTGACACAGCCATCCTCGAAAGATCAGCTCTGAAGAGCAACCATCACGAATCGAGCCGTGGAAACCTACGTCGGTACAAGAATGATATGTTCGCACGAGCCAGTCTGAGCACGCGTAGTTTTCTACAAGATCAAGACGTCATCGTGGTTAAAGCGGTTGAGGCCACCGCCGCGGCACCTCGCTCTTAAGGCTCTCTTCTCTCCGCCAGATCACACAGCTGCTGCAGCACGGGGGACGCGGTCTCCCCGCTCAGTCTCCCACCGTCGGCTCAGGTCTTCCCGTTGGTCGCTGGTCTCGGTGACCTGCCACGCTCCTAGGTTTATTGAGCCGGCTGAAACTGCCGTCTAATTATAATAACAAAAAATAGAGGATGACTCCTTTATGGACTCGCTGTAACAGCGATGTTAATCAAGTTACATTTCAACAAATAATAAAATTAATCTTCTCCTGGAGGTCACAAATTTCGGTGACCATTATTGGCATCAAATCCGCAACGCCATTCTCTCGAATACACACTGATATTAGACGGATTTACAGCCGCTTGTCAGTCCACCCGTGGATGAATGCCTCCCCACGGCACGTCAATCATCGCGGGTTTGTCCATACTTCGCCACGCTGGCCGCTGCCTGTCGACAGAGTGGGTGCGCGCACTCCACATCGCTGCCGAATCATTGTTTTTCCATCAAATGGAATGAAATGCAATTTGTGTCGTATACAGACTAATGACTCCTACTCGATGTAAATGTTATATATTTATTTTGAGGGCAATTATTGAACCGCAATTTTTGTTTTGTTTAACAGCTTAATTACAGTGTTTCGAGCGCATTAGCACGTCTAATCCTAGATGAGTGCGGAGACAAGGTCAAAGATAAAAGTATGTACAGGCGATTACAATTGCCCTGGGATCACGACGAATGATTCATGGGCCGTGTTTACCTGTAACGCGACAACCCTTCATCATCCGCGCCACGTGGCACACGCGGCGGCACGACGACACTTTCACCCAGCGAGGGAAACGCGTGCGACAACGCTGGGGCGAGAGGCCGATAGCCGGTCCACAGTTAGCTTGCTGAAACAAAGTTCTGCTCGATAGCATGCGTCTGGAAAGCCAACAGGCTGATGACTGTAAAATATTGGCTCATATTTGAAATATTTTATTCCTACGTGGAGACAGAAGAGAGGTCAGTTGACGCACGAGGCGAGTCCACGCGGCGGTGGGTTTCAAGAGGGCCCCCCCATGCCTGGGCTACAATTCATTGGAATCCCCACAACGCACAGGGGTGATTTTCTGCACTTCAAAACATTAAAAAGAAATCGATCGCGTCCGGGAGCACATCCGCTGAGCGGACGGAGCATCGGCATCAGCTCGCGTGTACGGCGTGATCATTACGTCGCAGGATTGTTAGAGCTTCAGTCGGTCTAGGGGAGGCCTTCATACAGCAGTGGATTGACCATGGCTGATGAGGATCGGAATGTCACAGAGCAGAGCTTTTCGTTCTTTGTATTTTCTAAAGTTTAGCTTTCCTCTCGAAGAAAGTTGGAAAAATAAATGAGAACCCACGAGACTCGCATCCCATGTGAACTGTCCGCGAGGGTCTGAATTACGGACGATTTTGAGGCCAACAAACCACAGGAGCAAGTCGGGTTAATGTAGAGAAGGGGGCGTCGAGCACTGACTACATAGACACGGAGCTAAAACGCGAAATATACAAACCATTATACCAGGCTTTTGTAGTCTCTGAAAAGGCATTTGATTAACTGGGATTGAATGGAGCAATGTAGGTTCTCACAACCCAGACCATCATAAAATAGTAATGACAATGTTTCTGAAAATTGCTTGCCATAGCTGTCCTTTCGGGATAGTTGTGTCATAGAAAATGGAACAAACAACCATGTCTACACGACTATCCCAAAAGAGCAGCTATGGAGAGCAATTCGCAAACATCAAACCGTGACAAACCTATGCGAGTACAATAATATTTCAATTTTCACAGAGATCGTTATGAAGATGGAAAGGCCACACCGAGATGGAATGCCTCAAGTAACAGAATACAAATCTGAAGAGTTATGCAAGGATGCATCCTCGCTAAGGTAGATCACAGTGACACGAAAAGCATTTTTTTCCGAAAATTGAACTGCTAGAGGGCGGCACGGTGGCGTAGCGGTGAGTAGCGCTGGCGCCTCACAGCAACAAGTCCCAGGTTCGAATCGCGGCTGCGGTGCCTTTCTGTGTGGAGTTTGCATGTTCTCCCCATGTCCGCGTGGGTTTTCGCCGGGCACTCCGGTTTCCTCCCACACTCCAAAGACATGCTGCTGTGTAGGTTAATTGGCCTGCGGACTAAATTGCTCACGGTGCCCTGTAATGGACTGGTGTCACATCCTGGGTATAGCCCTGCCTTGCGCCCTGTGTCTGCCGGGATAGGCTCCTGCTCACCGTAACCCTGTACAGAGTGTACAGGATTAAGCGGTTTCTGACAATGGACGGATGGAGGGAATTACAAGTGAGCTTGGGCGGGGTACATTGCTGGAAAGGCTGACGTTCGAGGCTGATGACAGACCGCGTCTGAGATACATGTTTAGACAGAGAGATGTTTGTTATTACGGAAGAAAAATACCCGGGAAGCCTGCAAGCTCTTTACGGGATTCCCGCGACACGACACACACGCGAATTAACAAAAATAAATACAAATTTAAAAATAACAAATTAACAACAAAAAAATAACCATTTACACATGGCATTGCACATGTGACCAGATAAATGATTAAAAATCACAGTCAAACATTGCGATGGGAAAAAAAAAACTATATAGGTAGCTTATTGCATATTAAGCGAGCAAGTCCAACATTTGCAACATTTTAAACACACGCGAGGGTCCTGCAGCATTCATATATATCTGCACGATTGTACGAAATCGAGCAAGTGTATAAACGCAGCGCAGAACGCGTGTCATCGGAGAATGCGTGTTATCCTACAAGCACGCAGGAGCGTGCACACAGCCCGCTCGACACGATCCCCAGTGTCGCATTAATAGCGCACGGAAATTGAAGTGTGGAGATGTCATGCCGAAGCGAAACAAACAGAATTATTGGGCAACATCACGGCGAAAAGAAACGTTTTCCGCACTTTCGACAATCGTACATTTTAAGCGTGAGTCGGTGTCGTTGCCGACACGCATTTGCTGGTTCCTGCAGATGGATCGTTCGCGCGCGTGAGAAGTTCCGCCGCGCGGCGATTTACACGTAAACCTGCCCACTCTGCGCTGCCATCGCAGTCGAACGGGGTCAGCTTGGCCACAACTGTCGTTCCCGCGGTGTATCGAGACGGAAGTAATCTGCCAGTTTATTAGGCGTTTGCCGAGAGACCGCAGGGAATAATGTCCGTATGGATATACGGTGGAAATAAAAACCTGTGGCTGGTTAATTTGCTTTGCTTTTTAATTGCTGCGGAATATATACGCTTCAGGAAAATACATTCATTGCCAGAAACAAATTATGCCGTTTACAAGGACAAGGGAAATGGAGGGGGAATGAGTGCATCACGGGCAGAGCAGCGCAGAAGGCAACACGGAATGGAAACTGATGCTTAAGGATTATATAAAAGTAATTTTGTGCTACTGATAATAATCCTCTGTATCTATATACGGCAATGTGCTTCCAATGCACTGTGATTTGCTGCACATCCCACTATCTAATGTACTGTACGTGCACACACGCAGAATACCAGCGTTAACTCTGCACTGTGCATTTATAACCGTATACAGCGCACGGCGCCGTAAGCAATTTAAAAATACAGTGTCGTCATCCAGCGAATTCTCCTCAATATTTTCGCTGGGAAAAAAAAAATGCAATTTACCAGTACACGATCCCTGGTAATTAAAACTGGTATAAGAGGAAAGGACAAATGCATATTGGTCCTATTCGCGAGCCTGCATCGCACTGCCAGGCGTATCTCGCCGGCTCTATATATTTTATCTGCAGCTCTGCTTATGCGGCATCTTTCCTGACATTTGGAGAATGAAATAAGCGTCCCATAGGAATTATTTTCTGCTCCGCTTGCTGCTACATTAGATCACCGTGATATAAACTAATAGCGGGGAGGACACCTGAAAGCTGTGCATAAGAGAGCTGAAGTATCTGCAGCCTCAAGATTCGGAGCCATTGCATACGTCAGTATTTCACTGTAACATACCATTAGGTGCACGTAATGAATCCGCGATTACTAGATATGCCCGTACATCATTTGCGGAGGGCGGCTCCTGGCTGGACTAGAAGATGTAACCTCTCATCTCATTGTCAGAAACCGCTTAATCCTGTACCGGGACGCGGTGAGCCGGAGCCTATCCCGGCAGACACAGGGCACAAGGCAGGGCTATACCCAGGATGGGACGCCGGTCAATCACAAGGCACAGGGGCAATTTGGTCAGCAGGCCAATTAAGCTATGCATCAGCATGCATTTGGACTGTGGGAGGAAACCGGAGTGCCCGGCGAAACTCCACGCGGACACGGGGAGAACATGCAACCTCCACACAGAAATGTACCCGAGCCGGGATTCGAACTCGGGGGCTTCTTGCTGCGAGGCGGCAGCGCTACTGACCGCACCACCATGCCGCCGTCTACCCTGTAAATAGCTAGCAACTTGAGTCACACAAGTCAAAGGCATGTCTCTGAATTGGCAGCAGCTCGGTGTGCAAATGATGAGTGAGACTTGGGCACTGAACACCGCACACAGCGGGGGAACATGTTGTATCTGTGCCAGGCCTAACAGATGCTTGCTAACAGCACTAGCCCCGCCAGAGGAGGGCTGCACGGGGGCCTGTGTATGCACGCACACTCTCTCCGTGCACGCGTTGTGATTTATTAGAGAAGCGTGCGTATGAATTACCAATCCTCTGCACCCGTAAACAGGATTTGCAGACTTGAGGGCGATGGACAAGTGGGTTCACTGAACAGGTATGTAACATTTAATGTCGGTGGAGGAAAAAAAACACATTAAAAAAAATCAATTGACACTGCTTCACCATTTGTATCTTATTTCACTCGTGCCATTTATAACTCGTGCCATTATATCGAGAGTGGATTTATACCTATCATAAGACTGACAAGAAAGCCGCCCTCCCTTTTCCAGTGCAATGGGGGTACATGTTCTTACCTTCAAATGGAAGCACACACAGCAAAGACAAAATAATTCAACCCTCTTTCTGCTGCCAGTGCCAACAGATTGGGCTTTCAACGTCTTAAGCGGGCGGCACAGTGGCGCGTTGAGTAGCGCTGCCGACTCACAACAAGAAGCTCCCGGGTTTGAATACCGGCTTTTCTGTGTGGAGTATGCATGTTCTCCGTGTCCGCGTGGGTTTTCGCCGGGCACTCCGAAATCTAACCGCAGTCCAAAGACATGCTGCCGCATACGTTAATCGGCCTGTGGACTAGATTGCCCCCGTTGCCCTGTGATGGACTGGCATTACATCCTGGGTATAGCTCGGCCTTGCGCCCCGTGTCTGCCGGGAAATTCATTTCGTTAATCGCGTGTCCGCTACAGCGGCAGTCGGAGCGCGTGCGTGGGCCGCGACCCTCGCACCTGGGGAGCGACGCGTGCTCGCCGCCGGCCCCCGCTGGATTACGCCGCGATTCCCCCAAACAGCGCCGATACCGGGCCGCGCCACGCCAACCGAAAGAACGAATGAAATGATTGCACGAAGGGCCAAAAAACAAACCCATCTCTACTTTGTCTCGAGTTGGAATGGAAGCGGCTGTCACTTCGGATCGTCGCGTTCCCCACTGGCTGCTCTCGCCGCGGAGTTCCTCTTATTCGCGACAGCGCGTGATGGACGGCTGGGTTTTGCCGGCGTAACGACAGCTCAGGACAGCAGATGGCTCTCGGTGGTAGTCAGGCCAACTGTGCACGCGCAAAATTTACACAGCAAATATCAGACATTCATGACCAGAGTGGAGGCGCTGGAGTGGTGGGGAGCCTGCGCCAGGCTGCCTCTCGCTTAATTACTGTCTGCCTCCTTGTTAGCATTCTGCATTCGGCACAACGTGTCGTGCCAAAGTAAATAGAAATTATAAGGCATTCCAAAAAATAGTGATGGCAGCTGATATGAATAGCATTGCTGTTAGCAAACTCTTTAAAATGCTATTTCACTGGTCATGAAAGCATTCGAGTTAATTTTGGTCATGAAAGCCTTCGAGTTAATTTTGCTATTTCACTGTTTGATAATGTGGGCCGTCTCAACATTGGTTGACAATTTTACGTAAAATCTAAATACGTACGGGACGGCAGGGTGGCATAGCGGTGAGTAGCGCTGCCGCCTCACAGCAAGAAGCCCGGGTTCGAATCTCGACTCAGGTGCCTTTTCTGTGTGGAGTTTGCATGTTCTCCCCGTGTCTGCGTGGGTTTTCGCCGGGCACTACGGTTTCCTCCCACAGTCGAAAGACATGCTACCGCATAGGTTACTTGGGCTGCTGACTAAATTGCCCCCGGTGACCTGTGATGGACTAGCGTCCCATTCTGGATATAATAATAACAATAGCATTTTATATAGAGCGCCTTTCACCCGAGGGTCACAAAGCGCTGCACACGGGCCACGAAGAGAACGGCATATCAACAACGAAAGAAAAAATAACCGATAAAAAACCAAAGCAACAATATAGTTTTGCCTTGCGCCTGTGTCTTCCTGGATAGGCTCCGGCTCACCTCAACCATGTACAGGATTAGGCGGTTTCTGACAATGAATTAATTCATATAGGCATTTCCCAAACATTATTTGCACCTTTTTCTCTGCCTCAATGTTTTTAATTCATATACACACTTAAGACAACGGATATTTGTCTCGTCCTGTAACTAATGGTACAATATTACCTTGTTCAAACAGTGCTAATGTTCCATCGTTAAATGACTGGGCGATTGTGTCTCTGCTCAATCCATCACATTAACGCTGAACACATAGTTCCTATTATTGCCGCGTGACGGCCGACTGGCATACGGAAAAGATCTTTCCCCAGGGAATGCGGACGATTAATCATCATTCACGTTTGTCAAGCGACAATTAAGTGAGGGCCCGAAAGAGACCGCGACCAGTGCATCCGTGGCGGGAGCACGCGCACGTCCGTGGAATGAGGATCGAAGGCCACGGCCAGAGCAGACGACCGAGTGGAAATCCCCCTCTCGGTAAACGCTGCTCGCTCTGGAAAAAGAGAGAGTGTGTCAGCGTCAACTGACCCGAACCGGCGTGTTGGCGGAACCTGGCGGAAACACGTCGCCCCCCGCCACCTCAACCTCACCTTCATCTCTCCGCCTTGCTTCCTAATCCGTCCGATCATGCTCTACAGGACATTGCTCATAAAGAGGCCCACGCAGTTGCAATGTCTGATGTGACGCGGGTTCGGAAACGTTGGACACCGATGAAGGTGGAGCGGGTTCCCAAAAGTTTTCAAATAAGCGGCGAGAGAGAGGCGCGCGTGGGGTGACGCCGAGGGAGCGGAAGAGGAACGGAAGACGAACGCGTTACGGGTTAGGTCACGTATAAATAATAAGTGTCGTAAACCCACCTCCAACCGACACGGCCAATTAGTAAAGGGTTGTCACGTGAACAAAACGTGCCAATTCTTTCCAACTTCAGCACACCGGTATTTTGGAGAGCAAACCTTTGTTCCTGATGAAGCTGACTGCAACTATAAGCGGTTTCGCATAGTGAATGAACGATTGAAACTCAAGCCTATACATAGATTATTCAACTCGTTCCAAGATGCGTTATTCCCGACATGGCGAATCCTGCACGGAGCATGACGGGTTTCGCTGCGGCGAGTCTCGTAGCTCCCCTCGTATTGCGTCGTCAACCTCGGACGGAGAAACAGCAAACAAAGTGTTCCGTTTAACATGCCGCACGTGACCCTGAAACTAAACCATTTATGGGAAAATGTTGTCCGTTTTCGGTTTTGCTTCTCGTAATGAGCCGCACTGAAAAAAATCTCGGCGTGAAAACGCAACTCAGCATCTCTGGAATTCAAGGGCAACGTTCGATCTCCTGGTCCCTGTCCAGACGACGTCCACTCTCCGTCCCAGACAGCACATTACACGAGCCCCTGGTCACAGCCGACTCTTTGGCACGACGCAAATAGAAAGTTCATATCCTCTCCGCGCGCTTCATTAAAGAAGTTTCCTTCCAGCAGAACGAAAGTTGAAGCGACCCACGCAGCCGCACTGCGCTGCATATTTACGAACACGTGCAGCCCGTGCGGAAATCTGCTGCTAGATGAGCGCCGGTCCATGCCGTGTGGGCCGAGCTTCATCAGGATAGGCAGATGTATTGATGTAGGTTTCACGGCTCGATTCATGATGGTTGCTCTTCCGAGCTGTTCTTTCGGGATAGCCGTGTCGAGCAATCTCCATCACTCCCTCGCGACGTTTCGCCTCCCGCGTTGGGATTCTGGGGTTTCCCTTCCATCCATCCATTGTCAGAAATCGCTTAATCCTGTACAGGGTTGCGGTGTGCCGGAGCCTATACCAGGCAGACACAGGGCGCAAGGCAGGGCTATACTAAGGATCGGACACCAGTCCATCACAGGGCACCGGGGGCAAATTAGTTAGCAGGCTAATTAAGCTAGGCAGCAGCATGTCTTTGGACTGTGGGAGGAAACCGGAGTGCCCGGCGAAAACCCAAGCGGCCACGGGGAGAACACGCAAACCCCCCACAGAAAGGCACCCGAGCCAGGATATGAACCCGGGACTTCTTGCTGTGAGGCGGCAGCGCTACTCACCGCGCCACCGTGCCGCCCACTGTGCTCTACTGCCAGCGCAAAATAACGACGACTTGAAACTTGCTGCAACTGCAGTTCACTTGACATAAGTAAGAGTGCCGGAGGGATTTGTGATCAACACACCTTATCACTCTGCAATACTTGTAAATGTACATTTTTTTAATTCCAAAAAATGACGATCTCGCAACCTACGATGATGGTGATGTCGTATAATCACCGTGCCATCAATCACCCCGAAAGTCCTTTTGCAGAGCACTGATTTTACGGGTTATATCTATGTATTTATAACTGCAATTATTGCGTTTGGGATTTCACAACTGTTTTGTCAGGAAATAAATCTCAAAGAAGGTTAAAATGAGCAATGACTCACATTATGTGATGATATTTTTCAAAACGGGCGATACCATTATTGTGGATAACATATCGCATTTAGACACAATAATTTCACGATAACCTCTTCCAAACATCCAATTTCAAAAATATAATGTGGAACACCGAGCTAATGCACAGAGCAACGCAGCAATTCCTTCGGACGCAACGCTGTGGGTAGAAACCCGCGTTGTTTTTTGGCGGAACGGGCCACGGCCGCATTACGCGTTAATGGAACGTTTTCCAATTTTGTTTTGATTTGCGCATGAAGCGTGTGATGCGCATTTAGACAAACCTGACATTACAACGACTGCTGCCTGCAAATGCTGCTCACGCACATTTGGACACACGATCGTGGCATCGCGTACACGCTTGTCTAGCCTGCGCATGTAAGTGCATGTAATTTTCATGGCCACAGATGTGCATGAAGTGCTGAGACCAGCATTGCCACGGAAAAGCCGCGGGGCCTTGCAGTCGATGCCTGAAGGCACATTGCAATGCAGGTCACGTGTTAGACCAAGCAATGTGGTCTGCTTTAATCCTGTACCGGGCTGCGGTAAGCCAGAGCCTATCCCGGCAGACACATGGCTCAGGGCAGGGCTATACCCAGGATAGGACGCCAGTCCATCACAGGTCACCGGGGGCAATTCAGTCCGCAGGCCAATTAACCTGAGCAGCAGCTTGTCTTTGGACTGTGGGAGGAAAGCGGAGTGCCTGGCGAAAACCCACGCGGACACGGGGAGAACATGCACACTCCAAACAGAAAAGGCACCCGAGCCTGGATTACGTTAGCGGTTAATCTGCTCTGCGTTCGTCGTACCATCGGATCGTCTGGTGGTTACACGGGCTTATAATTACGCCGCCTGCGTTGGCTATCGAGGCAACGTTTCCCGTCATCAATATCTGTGCGGTTCATTTTATGTTTAGAGTCAGGAAACGTGACAATGGGTGGCTTTGTGCAAAACTCCGAAATCCACACTTAGCGCGAGGCACTTTCCGCCCAACTTTAAAATGAAAGCGGGTTGGGTGGCGATGGAGAGCGTAGGTGTGCCGAGCGTGGGGGGACGGCGCATTGCCGAGACCGGCATCGCAGCTACAACAGGCGGAGGAGGGCGACCAATTTGTGGACGGGACAATGAGAGAGAGAGCATTGTTGTTAAAAGTGGAGCGGTGGCCGTGCGATAGTTTGAGATTTAGGCAGGATGAGGGACGTGGGAGTGCAGGACCAGCGGCTGTGTGAGAATATAACAGCAGCAGCGGTGTACTGTGCTGCCGTGGCTCTCATAACCCCCCTCGACAACGTGCTGAGGGATCTCCAGTACGGTGCAAGACCTGTCCAGGGCTTTTCTGGAATTATTATTCTGTTGACAAGGACCCTGCAGAGGTCGCAAGCACCAACACACGCGTACGCATCTGTGTAGGCGCGTGTGCGCGTGTCGGGTATTCTGCAGCGCGTTCGGAAGGCTCGGTGAGCGGCTTGGGGATTGCGTCGTGACATTACGGCGCCCTTGCCGAAGTGACCTTGCCCCTTCGCTAGCTGTGCCGTTGGCTGCTGAGTTGTCTGTGCGATGGTGTCCCACTCATTACCACCAGCAAACCGGCACAGGCAATGCTTCGTGAATTTAACACGAACGCTTTCGTGACCAGTGTTACCCATAGTACTGGTCACGTAAACACGTAAACAAATAAGTGTCGTAAACCCGCGTCCACCCGACGCAGCCAATTAGTAAAGGGTTGTCACGTGAACAAAACGTGCCAATTCTGAACTACTTCAGTACACCGGTATGTTCGAGAGCAAACCTTTGTTGCTGATGAAGCTGATTGCTACTATCAGCAAAACGTCGAACCTTCATTGTATATGTTGTGGGTTCGCTCTCCAACACACCAGTGAGCTGAAGTAGTAAAGAATTGGCAAACCTAACTAGCATGTTCTCCCCACGGCCGCGTGGGTTTTCGCCGGCAACTCAGGTTTCCTCCCACGGTCCAAAGACATGCTGCTGCATAGCTTAATTGGTCTGCGGACTAAATTGCCCCATGTGCCCTGTGATGGACTGGCGTCCAATCCTGGGTATAGCCCTGCCTTGCGCCGTGTCTGTCGGGATAGGCTCCGGCTCACCGCGACCCTCCCTCTACACTGGGATTAAGCGGTTTCTGACAATCGATGAATGCGTGCCGGCACGAAGCACGCTGTAGCGTGTAATACCGCACGGGTTTTAATTGAGCGCCCTATAAGGTAATGTGCGTTTCAGCTCATTAGCTTGCCGTGATACAGATATACCAGCACACACCGGTACATCTGGAGAGATTACCAAGCACAAGTATCATGTGCAAGGCCATCTTGTGGGGGGTATACATCTGGATTTTTGTCGGTAAGGTTCCTCACGTTTACGTTTTAAGGCTTGAAGAGAGCTAGCATGCGGTGAAAACACCGTCACAAATACTCTACAGGAGGAGCTCTGAGCGATTAGAATTGAATGCTGTTTCACGTGCGGTAAACAGAGAAGACGCAGTGTGCGCGTTTGTAACACGCGGGTGATCTCACCGAACAGCACGACAGCCACGTGGAGCAACAGTGGAGCGGCGCATGCACTCGCCACCCTGCCAGTTAAGCGAGGTTGCGTCTTCATTCCTCACACAACCCACTAACGAGCTGAGGATAATGGCCGAACGTGCGGTTAATGGCGAAAGTAACTCAGAACCAAGCGCAAGAATAAATCCGTTGTTGTGCCTGACTGTCGGCCCAAGTTTGTTAAAACTATCTGGAATTGAAATAAAATAAAAATGCCGGAGAATGCACAGTCAGTCAGCTGCACGGGCCTTCTGGGAGCGCATCCTTTCAGCAGCACCGGTTCAACAAAACCGGTTCAACAAAACATAACCGTGGGCCAATTGTTGAAATTCAGCGCCTCATCAACAGAGTCGTGCTCGAACTGCCATCTGCCACCATCGCCGTGCAGAGTATAAACAAGACAGACGAACGGACAATGACGCTGCTGCCCCTCAGATCTGTCTCCACATAAATATTAAACGTATGTATTATGCATCCCACACGGCCTTCTGACGGAGCAATAATTTCAGAAACTTTGTAGCGCGAAAACACAACAAGCTGGCGCATCTGCCAGCAGCACCCCAGTCGATAATCCCACAGCACCTGGGTCTCTCCTCCCGTGACCTGCCAGCAAGCATTCCGCACTTGATGAGATCTCAAAACACACCGAACCTGGCACAAGTTCTGTTTCCCCTGTGGCAGGCTCGAACGGCAGTTGCTGTGCGAGCTTTGTACGCGCGGTTAAACTCCCCGGCACACTCGCTCTGTCCTACCGCACGCTTCTAACGACGGTTAATTGGCCAGGGTGGATATGAGATGGTCATATGTACGCCGGTATGTTATTCATATCGGAAAGGCCCGATTATGCCCCCAACGTGGGAGGCAAAATGTCGCGGAGGAGAGACAAGGAACGCTCGACACGGCTATCCCGAAAGAACGGCTCCGGAGGGCAATTCTCGAATTGCCATTTTGTTATACGGTATAAAATTTATAGTAAAAAAGCCGGAGAGTCGATTCGAACCACGTCATGCACTGAAACAGTTAGATCGCGCTTTTCAGCTCTTGAGGCCTGGTCTGTCGCATCATCGCATGCAGAGACCACACTCGCCGTGAAGAGATACACGGAATGAGCTGCCATCAGCGTCATCGCACGGCCGAGCGGACTCAACGATGACTCATCTCCCGTAGCATTTAAAATAGCACATTACCCGGATTTAATTCAAAGCGTATATGCGTCTCACAGCAACGTGTGCGACCGTGCAGCCCCCCTCTGTACGCGTTGCTAATTGCAGCCGTCGGAACGGCGACATAATGGGACACGTGTCGCACACCGCTGCCGTTTCATAAGGTGGCATTATAGTACCAGGTATTATTGCAACATTTACTTGGAATTATCCAGTGAATGTAGTTCTGAATCGCAGGCATGTTGTAAGTAATATTTTACGTTTCATACTCCGAATGATTGCTTTTGAATATGTATGTTGAGTCAGCTTTGGCAGTGGGGTGTTAATGGGTACAGAGCAAACCTAGAAAGTGCTTGCTCTCTTCATGAAAAGGTATTGAAATCATGAACAAGGGCGGGAACGGTGGTGCAGTGGTCACACTGGTTCCTCGGCCGCATTTCTCTGTTCGGTTTGTATGTTCTCCCCCTGTTCTGCACGAGTTCTTCTGGGTTGTCCGAGCGAGAAAAATATACGATTCAACTCAGTAGGACCCTACTGAAATCAAGTCTTGATACTCATCAAGGCGTTCCTTGGTGAGTGAGTGGAAAGCGAACCCACAACATTTACAATGAATGTACGACGTCCCGCTGATAGATGCAATCATCTTATTTGTTCCTGATGAAGCTGATTGTAACTATCAGGGATATACTGTGGATAACATTGGTCACGAAAGCCTGCATATTAAATTAAAATTGTGTTTACGAATTGTGTGGTGGACGCGTTTTAGACTAGTTCAATTCAGCGCGTAATAGCTGTGTGCCTGTTTGCACCAACCAGGGAGTGCTTCACTTTGCAGAGGCAGTCCTGGGCCGTGTTTACCTCTTGAAAGACAGACATGGTTAGGGACGTTGGCACGGTCCTATTAACTGCTGCTTGTTACTAATAGACGACTGTTCGGTGCAATTAAAACACATCCTATAGCAGCGCACAAACTGTTTAAGATACAGTGCACATCCTAATCGATACATCTAAACTTCGCGCGGGAGACACAGCATTACACAGAAATCGTTTATTCTGAACTAATGGAAGACATTACTCAGTGGGATTATAAGAATGATTGCGTTCGTTTTATACAATACCAGCGGTGTGCAAGTGTGACTATTATTGACAGTGGCGTAAACGCATACAGATTAAATGTTTCGTTAACCTTATGACCTGAAAATATTTGTTTGTAAATTCCATTTAATGGATTGGTAAGACCTTTTCTTTTACCACAATTAACACAGATTAATGTACTGACTACACATATTGACTGTAGACCGGAATGTTAGGAATAAAGCTGGTTGCTAATGCTGACGATTTGCAATGTCAATGTCGACACCTAAAGGACTTGGAGCCTTCAGAGCCAGTTTAACTTCATTAAAATATATACGTTTGCTGTAGAGTCACATTTAAAAAGTAAAATCTGTTCATGGCAGGAACGCCTCATTTCAGTAAGTTAACAAGACGAGTAGCTGTATAATTTATCACTACATGTTTAAATAGCATGTTACGTTTATTTTTGCAGTCTATTAATGTATTTATCGAGTGCGTGAGCGCTTAGCCCGACAGCAGTGTCGCTGTCTGGGCTGCACGGTGGCAGAGCGGTGAGTAGCACTGCCGCCTCACAGCAAGAAACACTCAGGTTCGATACCTGACTTGGTGCTTTATCGAGTGGAGTTTGCATGTTCTCCCCGTGTCCGCGTGGGATTTCGCCGGATGCTCCGGATTCCTCCCACAGTCCAAAGACATGCTGCTGCCTACGTTAATTGTCCGGACTTAAATTGCCCCCGGTGCCCAGAGACGTTGTAACTTTCTTACCACGTCCCGCTGGACAACTATTGAAAAGAGCAACATAGCTCAAGGTGCAGCAGGGCCCTCGCACCACTGCACGGCGCGGTCATCGGACGCGGCCTCCTGCTATCATCGTCCGCACCACACCTACTGGGTGTGTTTCTGCAGAATCTCCACCTGTGCAGGCTTGCTGCACTCAGGCTTGCTGCACTGATATTGAGCAGTTGCTTATACGACAGCCAGAGCAGTGAGAAATGTTCCCACGCATTGGTGACCTCACACACGTTATCTAGCAATCAGCAGTCTATTGAACATTGCCTTCATACACACGTAAACGGTCCAACATTCATTACACTGTTAATTCACGTGTCACTGAATGTAGGGTAATTAAATGCTGAAAATTATGACCCTGCACCGTTCATTGATAAGGCTAATGAAAACAAAGCAATTTTACAGCCAATCACTTTGATATGTGTATTTAAGGAGACTTGACTTGATTTTATAATGACTCAATTAATAACACTGTCCCGCCTAATGACAACTTTGTCTTGCTTTTAAAATAACACGTTTGTCTAATTGATATTTCCACAGGCAAATAAGGGAAAGTATTAATAAAACCAATTTTCAAAAGACGTGGGTCCGTGACAAGCTGTCACATATGTCCAATCAAAACGAGGCGTATTAATTCATCGTCAGTGCACGTCTGGTCCTCCAATATAACTACCATTATTTCAATTCAAGCCACGCGGGCCTCTCAATCCAGTAGCTCTTCCTTCTCTTCGTATGCCTGATGTCGAGCAATACTTAGAATGATGGTTGCTCGTCAGAGCTGTTCTTTCGGAAAGCCGTGTCGAGCGATCTCCCTCTCTCCCTTGCGACGTTTCGCCTCCCACGTTGGAAGCATCATCAGGAGTGCGAGGCGAAATGTCACCAGGAAAAGAGGGAGATGGCTCGACACGGCTATCTCGAAAAAAACAGCTCTGAAGAGCAACCATCATGAATCGAGCCGTGAAAACCCACATCAGTACAGTTGGACGATCGTCATAACTCTTTGTCAGGAATTGTGGCTTCATGCGTAGAATTGAAAAAACTCCCGGCATGATCGTGGTATCGGGGGAATCTTGGCATTATAGCGGGGCCTGGTTTCTCGGCCACAGTAATGCCCTCTATAAACTGCGCTTGCAAAGTATGGGCCATTTTACAGGCACAGCTGATGGGCAGCCTATCATCTATCCTCGGATTCCGCGTGTTGTATTGTGCGACGAGCTCACGGAATAATGGGCTCCTCTGGCACGCGAGGATGAAATGCTGGATGCTGCTGGACAGCCACGCTCCAGTGAAACCAGGGTGGGTGGAGGAGCGATGCACACAACAATAATCGGACCATTGGGTAGTTAAATCAGTGAGTAGCCAGTGGGGAGTGTCGGTCTGCATCTGCTGGTCACCCTGGTCGGTGATTATGTATGTGTGCTCGCCAGTGGGCTACAAACCCGGGCTCACTGCAACCCTGTGTATAGGTTTAAGCGGTTTCTGACAATGAATGAAGGAATGAAGCGACGTAACAGGCTGTGACCCTGCCACTGATCGTTCACTGTGCAGCAGCAGAGGGTGACGAGCAGAAGGATGGAAATAACGGTGGGGTTTGGTAGCTAAAACATGAGCGATCTTCTACGGTGAAGCGCGTTTAACTCATCATCAATCTTGTCAACAAATTATATTGTTTTCGGTTATGGGTACATTTTTTGCCAGGGCACAAATGATGTAAAAAATATACGAAGTTTGACCCTTTCTGGCAATCAAACAAGTGTTACGATCTTAAAACAACAAACAGACAGCTTTCACCAAGTGTCCAGTTTACAAGCAGCCACCCATGCTTGCGGCAAAAACACGAGAGAAGACGGATAGAGACGCGGATTGGCTCGATGAGGGAAGCCGTGGAATCGGTTTATGAGAAGATAACCATTTGCGCGGCGACACAGCAGTTGTGGTGCGAGATAGGGGCCGCGCCAGGAGAGAAGTGCTGCGGAGATGCCCGCGTAACCGCGGCGCTGTTAGATCGGAATAAAATGGTCCGCGGCGTCATCGGCTACAGTGAGGTCGAGGAGACGGATGCGAAGGAGGGCCCGGGACTGGAGGCGGTTGTGGATGGACATTGGATTCGACGGAGTCACGAACACTGCCCGTGAACGGACATCGTCGCAGAGCTCGGAACAAACGATGTTTCAAGGATTATTTTCTGAGAAGGTTGTTATGGATGGGATACATTTCCTTGCACTCAAGCCCGACTCAATCAGTGCGGATGAGAAATGTCCTGTTCCTCCCGCCCCCCGTGTCCATGACTTATGTCTTCTATACGAGTGGATATAAGTTACAACGGCCTGGTCTGAGAGCGGGGCGGCACGGTGGCGCGGTGAGTAGCGCTGCCGCCTCACAGCAAGAAGATCCCGGGTTTGTATCCCGGCTTGGGTGCCTTTCTGTGTGGAGTTTGTATGTTCTCCCCGTGTCCGCGTGGATATTCCCCGGAAACCCCGGTTTCCTCCCACAGTCCAAACACATGCTGCTGCATAGGTTAATTGGCCTGCTGACTAAATTGCCCCCGATGCCCTGTGATGGACGGGCATCCCATCCTGGGTATAGCCTTGCCTTGCGCCCTGTGTCGGCCGGGATAGGCTCCGGCTCACCGCAGCCCTGTACAGGAGTGAGCGGTTTCTGACAATGAACCGTCTAACGGCACTTGACTCTACAGTCTGTTGACGCTATATGGGGGATCTTTGTGTCACTTTCAAGGGAGCCGTGTCTGGGGATCAGCTTTGTGACCCTCGGGTGAAAGGCGCTATCTAAAATTATATTATTATTATTATAACAGGAAGGATGTACGTGTGGAGCCCGGCATTCACCACGCACCGGTTCACGGATCAGAACAATTAAGAGAGGGTACAGAGTTCCGCAGTGTGCGTGGACACAGGGTTCTGCAGGGTGTGTGTAGTATGGAGTTCTGCAGGGTGTGTGTGCAGTACGCAGTCCCACAGCGAGTAGCGGCATCGCACCGCGACGGAGCCCCGAGGTCCAGCACGGCGCCCTGACAATCCCACAACATTCGCAGCAGATAACCCCCACGGCTGTGTGCCTTCTCAGCCAATGTAAGTGTGGCCGAAAGCCCGTTCCACGTCAGTAATGAGCCTGTCAGGGCAGTAATTAGGTTTTGTGCCATTCGCGCAAGTTCTGTGTATATTTGACGCGCGTAAAAAAAAGCCCTTACGTGGTCGCGGACTGCCTAACAGCGGCAGGAGGTCGGGGACTGCGGCCGGGCGAGCCGGATCGCTCCGTCCGACAGCCCTCCACCGATCGTGGCAAACTCCATCCGCGGCAAAATCCAATTTGCACTTGGCAGAACACTTTGGGTAAATACCTGGGGAACTTTTAATCTGTTTCTGCCAATACTTTTCATCCGATGTGGCTGTTAGTCCTGAAACACCAACAGGATAAGCCGTTCATCATGCTTGAATCAGATGGAGTAGCTGGCTCAAAGTAATACAATCATTAATGAACAGACAGGCGTCTGTGTCAACTATGGGTACCTTATTGTGTCAGTATCCTGGTAACAAAGGTACCCGTAGATATAACCGCTCGATCCGAGCTACCAGTGCACTATATCCGCGCTGTCCTGAGCTGCTTGCCATTTGGCAACACTTGGCTAACACTGGCGAGGCTGGCCAATAAAGGAACCTGTCGCAGTTGTGGGCCAATCTGTTTCCAGGGCTGCATACATCATCAAAGCATTTTGTGGCATCTTTTGCCACACGCACGTGTGGTTTTTTACAAACTTGGCACCTTGAGAAAGTGTCTCTTTGGTGTTTTAAGATCTTCACGATTGTATTGTTGCCAGAAAGGGAGAAGCCTATTCTCTTCCAACGTCAGGAGTCTGCTTCACTTCCACAAGCAGCAGATGCATCAGCCCATGAGCCTTGGGAACCAATGTTTTATATTAGTATTCCGTACGCAGCAAATCCTGGACCGGTTTCAACCTTATAATTCTCCTCAGCAGGGTGTCACTGAGTGATATTTTTTATATTTATTGTTTTTTGTCAATTTGTCTATTTGTTGTGTCGCAGGAATCCCGCAGACAGCTTGTAAGCTTACTGAGTTTTTTCTGCTGTAATAATAAACATCTAACTATCTAAATGAACATCTACTACCCAACCTCTGCAGCTCAAAAGACCTTGCGGAGTTCAATGAAAATGCAAGGGGCTGTGTAAGAAAATGGGAAACTGTAATTTAAACCATCGCGCTTCGAAGAATCGCAAAGAAGAAGTGAACATCAACCAACAATGAATTTCACATCATTCAAAAAAAAAAAACATTTCAAGAAAACAAAAAACAAAATGGCACGTTTTAAAAGAATCACCGCAGATGCGTGCGCTTTGAGGAACGTAAAACTCCCAGAAACGCGACGCTGCGCATCTCTGAGCATCTCTGAGCTAAAGCAGGAGGTGGGGTCTCGGGGAGAGCTCGGTGTCTGGATAATGCCGCGGGAGGGACGCAATACAATTGATGCGTAACGCACACGTGCGTAAATTACACGTGTTGTCCTCGCAACGGGAACCCGTCTTCGCCTCTTCTGCCGGGTGTCGCTGGACATCCGCCGGTTTCTCTCCGCGGCGCGTTAACCAGCGCTAACCGTACGCGGTAACCGGCGAGTTAACCACGCGCGTTAACCAGCGCCCGCCCGTCACGAACGCGAGGTGCCCGCACGGTGACGGAGGAGGAAGGAGGTGGTGGTGTGGGAGCAGGCCTCACCGAGGTACTGGAGGCTGAAGCCTTTCCGACGATGGCTGCCGTCGGACGTGAAGTGGAGTCTCAGCCAGTGCTTGGTGCTGATGACGGGGGACGGCAGCGTCATTCCGCTCAGCCTGAAAGCCACAGCAAACGCTCTTTGGATTATAACCATTGTTCATTCCCACAAAATAGGGTTTCAATGTGCACGCTGAAGAGAAGCTTGTGCCCTTAACATTGTTTCAATGGTGTTGTAATTACCGCAGTGAGAATCAAATAAAACTCTGAATTAATATTAGATTTAATTTACAATAGTTTTATAACTTTTTATGCCTATAAAATAGATTATCTCTTCAAACCATTAGTGTGCAATAAATATAGAATATGGCAAAAAAATGGTGCGGGAGTCTCGCATCGGTGCTTACGTAATTGATATTACAATTCAAATCATATTTCAGCTGCTGAAAGCTGAAAATGTATCCCATGAAGTGATAAATATGGATGAGAGTCATTGTTGAAACAACTTGTAATGATATGTAGTCATGTATAACCTGGATAGCTCGAGGCAAGGTAAATTAGGGGCCATAACCGCTGAGATGTGACGTTAAAACACGAGCTCGAATCAATGGAGGCATCTTCACACATCCACCTTCGCTCTCCACACTCCATGGCAAATTACATTTCAGGATTAAAAACGGCGTGGCGTATGACGCAAATACACAGTTCACGTTGTTTTAAATGTCTCCAATACACCACGGTGCATTTTCCACGACACTGAATCTTTGTTTCAAACAGTTGACGGTACAGCATTGACATTGTATCCCAAAGTTTCTATTGAGGGCGGCACGGTGGTGCGATGAGTAGCGCTGCCGCCTCACAGCAAGAAGGCTCCCAGGTTCGAATCCCAGCTCGGGTGGCTGTGTGTGGACTTTGCATGTTATCTCCACAGAAGTGGATATCATAGAGCTACCTCTGAAGAGATTCCTTCAGGTGACCTTCATCCCTGCACCTTCTGTGCCATATCAGAGTAATGCTCGTCAAACCACGAGCACACTTTAAATCCTTAAGTGCTGGAATCTAGCCAAACGAAGTGAAGAACATAATTGGAAGTGATGCGATTTGCTCTGCGGTCATTGGCGACTGGGCTGAGAGAGGAGGCCTGCTGCTCGTGAGAATGTGGTGTAATCGCGGGCAGCCGCCTCAAACCGAGTCCAGGATCCCAGCGGTGCCAGGTCAGTGCTCTGACCCCAGGGGTCACCTGGCCACCTCTTACTAGGAAAACTCATATAGAGTTGTAACAAAACATCACTTTTCAACACTGGCTCACGTTATTTTTTTAATTTGAAATGAAAACGGTGAAATATTTATTGCAAGTCGACAAGTAACACGTTCATGTTTTGAGCATGGGTATCCTCAGGGTTTGCCGGTTTTTTCCTGCAATTAAAACAAGACTCATTAATTAATTAGGTGAGAACATCATCACATGCAGTGTTTGGCAGGTTGGCACCAGCTAACCGCATGGCTGACTCCTCCACCCCACCTGCAATTTCTCCGCGCCTCCGACTCTCTCTTAGAATGAATACCTTCAAAGTTGAATATGTGCGTGTTATACACTGTACTTATTATTATCTGACTGTTAAAAAAAACCTCACGGCAAGATCATGTCACAATATCGTGAAAATGTAACATCACTTTCAGGTCAGCATTTGATTTGCAGAGAGTAATGCAGCAGCAGCGTACGCTCTAATATCCACGTCTTTCAGCGCGCACGATGGCCCCAGCGGAATCCCGCAGCTCTGCACTTCTCCACCCAGCGGCTAGAAAGCCACCGCCAACACAAGTGCGGCGAGAGTGAAAGTCAGCGCAAGGTCAGGGCGACTCCGCTCCTTGGTGCGGAAACACGCGGACCAACGTGTCCGTCAGGAACGTCGCGTCGTGCGTGGATAGCAGATCAAAGCGGCAAACTCGCGCGCACACAGTAGTAATTGGCGTGCGGAATCCTGCGGCCAAACTGATGGAATCGTAATGAGAGACGGCGAGGCTCCGTGTGATGAATCCTACTTACTCGTGGGGGTTAAGGCAACATTTGTTTTTTTTCTGCCAAAGGGTATGGTTTATTTATAAGCAAGCAACAATACACACTCCATACCTATTACACGGCCTTATAAGAGAAGCACAAATAATAGGTTCATGATACTGGCAGTTGCCCTTTGTCGGAGCAGAGAGACTGAATTATAGTTGTGGCTGAGAAAGTTGGGAAGTAAAGAGTCTATAAATTGAGTATAAATAGTTTTCCTTCAGTGTATTCCTACAAGAAAGCTCTTAAGAAGGAGCATGTCTCCGTGTGCTCTGACTGATGACCTACAATGTCACTGTCATTTGAGACCGACACTGACTCTCCACGTTGCAGTTCTTCTGTCACAGTTTATTTTTTTTACACTTTAATGATGAAGAGGTCACGCTAATTACAAACGCCGTGCTTTCACATTTTACAGCCGAATAATCAAGAACAATTTTGCCCTCAGACAACGGTGAAGCGACAAAAATACATTCCGCAAACCCATGTGGGTAAACTAGGTGCCCAGGCCTCATTTAGAATTATACATCGCCCGCTGTTTTTGGCTCTGCTTCAGTCTAAGGATAAATTAACAATCCAGGAAATTAGTTGCATTGTATTCCCTGTCCCTGATATCTTGCTTTTCTCTCAGCACGGGAGTTGCCAATCACCCCGCCACAGACAACACAGAGTGTGGGCGCAGCCTCGAAAATGTAAACATAATGGCTGACACCATCAGCGACAACAGTCAAAACGTTGCAGCTGAAAGGTGACTGAGCAAACACAGTGATGTGAATAATGCGCTAAGTAAGCAAGAGCTAAAGAAAAAACGTGGACAAAATATTGTCCTACAATATTCACAAATAAGACACTTATGTGCTGCAGGCAGTGAACGAGGAAAAACCGCAGTCTGTGTTTTTAAAAGGCAGGCAAACAAAAGCAGTCGCATGCAGCGCGCGATGACCGCGTGCGGAATGGAACGGGGCCCGCCAGGACGCACACAAGACACCGGTGCGGTACCACCGCCTGCACACTCGCTAGCCAAGTCACGGACGCAACTTCATGCGCTCAAGACAGCTCAGAGTCGCAATGATTACGAAGCTGCCGGCGGTCGGGAGCCCAGAGCTCCGACTCTATCGCAGCCAGTAAGGCCCGTTGAGCTGGGCAGCTCTATAACATGGACGACCACGGCGAATGGATGGATCTGCGTGCATCCCCGCGGCCGTCACACTGAAACCCGCTCACCTGCCGAGCAAACATGGCAGACATCGCCGGAGCGCGTTACTCGTACGGGGAGGCAGTGGGACAGCGGTTCACGCGCGCCGCGCCACGAATCCCCGGAGCCTGAAAGCGATTCCTGGCTCCCGCAACCGGCTGTAAATCGAAATAATTATATTTGTGTGAAAAACTTGCATGAAAATATAACTTCCCAAATTGCATTACAGCGTGAGAAATAACCTACGCTTCTTATCCCAGTTATGTTCACAGCTCGGTTTTCTAATTGCGCTCTAAAAGGCGAGCGAACCGGAAGTGTGTCGCCCCTATACGTTCATCGTGCCGCGAGTCGTCCTGCGTCACCCCGCGTCGCCGCGCGCCACCGTGCTCTCGCAATCCGACTCCCCCCTCTCCAGACGCGGCACGGCGACTCGGACCGAGACGGGCCCGTCTCCGACTCGACAGCTCTGTGATCCGACCCTGACCGTCTGGAGGCACGTGGGCCGACGGAGCACTCGCCCGCTCCCGTCAGGCAGCCGCTGCGAACGTGCAGCCGCCCCCCTCCCGTGTTCACCACGGGCAGACTTCACCCCCCCACTTGCGAGGACGTGCTTTTTGAGGAATTATTGAACACGGTCAGATTATGCATGCGTACGGGCGGCCTGCGGAGGCCCACATTGTGTATTTAGACCGTGGATGCCGTGTGAGGATGCCACAGCAAGTGGAACCCATCTCCTTGCAACTTTGAGTATTATTGTCCCTTGTGTATGGTGGTGTCGGTGGGTAAATGCTGTTTCTTGCCACATGCAAACACTCACAGACGTTGGAATGGCCAAACATTCCGATGCAAAACCCCCCTCAAAGAGTTTGAGAAACTTTTCCTGGATAACCGAGCCACTTCATCATCTCGCCCTGTTCTCCCCCTATTATGCGTGGGTTTCCTCCGGGTTCTCCGGTTGTCCTCCCACAGCAGAAAAACACTCATAAATGAATTGGCCGATAACATCATAATGACTGGCGTCCCATCCTTTATATATAGTCCTGCCTTGCCCCCTGTGTCTGCCGGGATAGGCTCCGGCTCACCACAACCCTGTGCCGGATTACACGGTTTCTGACAATGCGTGAATACATTCCAGCAATAAAGTGTCACGTTCGGTCAAGATTCTGTTTTGAAATCATAAGCTCAGCAGAACCTTGTCTTTGAATTGTCCGTAATCGAGTCTCCTATTCCCACATTGAATAGGGTTTAACATGTTATTTGAGAAATATTAACACAACGGCTTATCAACTTCAACGGGTTTTCATAAACAATTAAGAAAAATGGTCTAACACAATACAAATTACATTATATACACGTTCAAGATCAACACGGCTAGACATTGGAGTTTGAGATTTCTTAAGTTACAGTGGCCTATGATTTAAGCCACTCTCATTTAAAACAATCCACCACGCACTCCGCCCACCAACAAATCACTGACAAACGACACTTATTTCTCAGCAGCAGACACATTTAATTTGGGCTAATTTATCACAGGCAATCAGCCAGACAACTCGCATGCCGACATAAATCCGTGTTGGTAAATGGAAGCCCTATTTCAACACTGGCGTAAAGTTGAACGGTGTTCTAATATGTTTAAATAATTTTTGGCGGAGCGCACGTTAAGTAACTTTTTCGCGTTAACATATTTAAATTATGCAATATTATTTAATATTAAACACGGCAATAAATATTTGATTCGCAATTTACGCATGGAGCAAAACTGTAATAACTCTTGCCATAAAGACAGCTGCGAGAAAAGGCTTAAAAACCCATTAATTATAACGTCGTGGTACTCTACTGTCAACTAACGAGCCGCCCAGATGTTTCATTTGACACACACACACAGTTATGCATTTGTGAATTTCACGGCGCATTTCAACAAATAATTATTAGCCGCGTTTCCGCTCAGACTAAATCACTATGAAGCTCCGTGAGAGGTACGGGATGCGAACGCAATCTATAAACGCTAATTATCGGTTTGATTTAAAACCAGTGAGTAAAAAAAAAACCGCGGAGCTGTCAGGCGGTCGAATGGAAATGATGTCATTTTCACATTTTTGTATCAATCCGTAAATAATAATGTAAATTGTTAAGCTGCCTCTTTGGGAGGGGGGTAGTTATGGAATCGCTCCCCGAGCGCATACGATTCGCCCCCCGCTCGCGACGACACGGGGTGCCCAATGCTTACCCAGCGCGAATCGTGAGCCTAACAAACAAGTATGCAAATTAAACTAATTAAAACCGTAATCCAGTGTGAGAATCCCTCACTGTGATTTAATATTATGACTGACCCGTGATGTAGTTAGTATAGCCACAATTCATGAATTACTTTGTGGATTTTTGAATAAGCATCTAATTATATTAGCGCACATACGTAGACGAGGATAAAGACAAAGATTCGCCGTATAGCCTTAACAGACGGTCGGGTCAAGTGCTGTTAGCAAGCACGTATACAGACATGCACACACGTTAAATAGCTTGAAGAAACAAGGAAAGTGCTGATGTAGGTTGTCAGATGGATTGAGGAGGTGAAACGTCGCGAGGGAGAGAGGGAGATCGCTCGGTGACACGGCTATCCCGAAAGAACAGCTCTGAAGAGCAACCATCATGAATCGAGCCGTGAAAACCTACTTCAGTACAGAGCTACATGAATCAGTGGTTCCTTCCATCTTTGAATGAAAACTGACCGACAGACTAGCGGGCGGAGCGCTGTGCCCGTTGAAGGCACCCTGCTGGTTGAGTCCCTGAAGCGGGCGGTGTCAAAGTATAGATTCCAAAGGGACGGAAAGGGGTCCCGGGAGAGCTGAGTGGCGCAGAGCGAGGCCGTGGTGACGGCGCGTGGACACACAGAGAGAGAGAGAGAGAGCTCTGAAGAGCAACCGTCACGAATCGAGCCGTGAAAACCTACATTCGTACATTGCTATTCATAATCCACGTTTGTTGCGGAAATACTTCACGTGGCTATTGTACGATAATCGCACGCGGCACTCGATCAGCTATAATGTCCACACTTTGTTTCGGTTTTCAGCGGTTGCCGCACAGCTTGGCCGTCCGTTGTGGTGGCTGGCTTCAACCGTCTGCCGAGTGAAGCAGTCAAGTCAGGAAATAACGAGGCTCCCAGAAAGTGGTGCAAAACGTCGGACATCTTGCCAAACGACACAGATCGACGCGGGCACAACCGCGAACACATAGGCAGGCATAAGACACGAGTGGCGTCTGCTTACAGCGCCGCAGATTCTCCCTGTTGTGATCGTAGCCCCCGACTGCCACTTGTTTGATGTAATATTCAGCAACCGTGATAGGACAGGATTTTCTGACACGGTACACTTCAAAGAATCACTCTGCGATAGAGGTAGTTTCTACAAGTTTCGCGACGCAACCTACGTATTTGCTTTAATCTTACGGAGTCAGGGTCCAAATGATTCAAGTGAGTCAGTGGGGGGTCAAGGTAGAAGCGTTCACGTCGCGATCCCTGTCAAGTAATACTTGGTATTGCCTGCGAATTCTACCAAACACTTCGAGGCCGAGCTGAAAGACAACGATGTCCAGAAGCTGACCATCGTGCTTTGAAGAATCGCAAAGAGGAAGAAGTGGAGATGACACACACAGCAGCAATCACTGCCCTCTACTGGCAGCCTCGCGCCCCAGGCCATTCATCCATTGTCAGAAACCGCTTAATCCTGTACACTGTACAGGGTTGCGGTGAGCCGGAGCCTATCCCGGCAGACACAGGGCGCAAGGCAGGGCTATATCCAGGATGGGACGCCAGTCCATCACAGGGTACCTGGGGCAATTTGGTCCGTGGGGCAATTTGGTCCGTAGGTCAATTAACCTATGCAGCAGCATGTCTTTGGAGTGTAGGAGGCAATCGGAGTGCCCGGAGAAAACCCACGCAGACACGGGGAGAACATGCAAACTCCACACAGAAAGGCCCCCGAGCCGGGATACGAGCTTGAACGGTCTAGAGGGTCTCTAGAGCTGCCTCTAGTGGCGGCCCTTCCACCAGCAGTGGCATGAGTAAGACGTTGCAGAGCTGCGCCTTTACGTTTGATAAGAATGTTCTTTGTGGCTTGATATTAAAATTAAATACATGTACATAACTCAAAAACAGCGTGCTATTGACCTACACGAGCGTCCATGTATTATTCATGGCATTTTCTGCGTTGATACCTTTGTCTACAAGGAAGGGCATTAGAAATGTTAATGATTTTTTTTTCTTCAATAAACATCTGGAGAGCAATCTCCCCAATGAAACCTTCGTCAACAAAACACAACACCGACTTGTAATGTTTACATAATAAAGCCGTGTTGACACCAAACATCTTGCACCTGTGGCTTAAATCACAATGGAACTCAAGACACATTTCTGCGGTGGTTGTATTGCGCCGGACGCATTGCCATTGATGTGCCTGCAATACACAGCAGCATTCGTTCATTGTCAGAAAGGGCTATACCGAGGATGGAATGCCACTCCATCACAGGGCACCGGGTGCAATTTAGTCCGCAGGTCAATAACCTATGCAGCAGCATATCTTTGGACTGTGCGAGGAGATCGGAATGCCCGGGGAAAACCCATGGGTATATCCCTGCCTTGAGTCCTGTGTCTGGCGGGATAGGCTCCAGCTCACCGCAGCCCTGTACAAGATTAAGCGGTTTCTGACAATGAAATGACGATAAACGTTCAATGATTGTGAAAAATTGACAATTGCCAGGAATTCCATAGTGACGCAGTTGGAGGCATGAACCAGACGCGTGCTGCGACCTGCTCACGTGAGACGACACGGGCTGCTCAATCGAGACGGCTGCTAACGTACGTGGCTCTCGGAATACAAACGCAATGAGCAGCACGCGAAGAAGGTGTATCGAGGCCAGGCGTCCGAAGCACGGCTCAATTGCCTTTACCTGCCTAAAATGTGGCTCTTATCAAGCTGTGCAAATGCTCAGCGCATTTAGGCTTGAAACAACCAGGCCATAGTAGGGACTCGGGTCCATTAACCAGGACCCCACTTGAGTGCACGCGGCGCACACAGAGACAAAGAATCCCGGGCGAGCGAGCGAGCGAGCGAGAGAGCCGCACTCATGAACTTAATGCACAATCCCGCTCAAAGGATGCGCGCTCTGTTTAACACGACGAAGATTCTCCGCAACGATTCACCAAGAGATGAGTGGGACTTTTAATAGGTCACACCGAGCCGAAATAGTTTTTTCTGCAAAGCAGATACTTTGAACGGAAATGGCACTCAAGGCAACGTTCACAGATGACCCGTGCTGCCTTCGTCACGCTGAGCTGGTGTCACTCTCCGCCGCTCCCCCTGTGGCGAATCGTGGCGCTGGCTGTGACATCTCGCACGCAGCAGGAGTGTCGCCGAATGAAAACGTGTCTGACGAGCGGCGCGCAAACTACGAGTGAAAGCCAACTACCTTTCGCTCTCTCTCTGCCGCCTCTTGCCAAAATTGTAAACTTTAATCGTGCTATACTGTACATACACACACAAGCTATGTCTCATGGCCCTCTTAACATACAAGTCTTGTGTTGTAGTTAGGATTTCTAAGATAAGCAAAAACATTAGTGCAGTGGTGGCGTGGTGAGGAGCACTGCCACGCTGCACAACAAGAAGGGACCCGGGTTCGAATCCCAGCTCGGGAGCCTGTCTGTGTGGGGTTTGCATGTTCTTCCCGTGTCCGCGTGGGTTTTCGCCGGGCACTTCGGTTTTCTCCCACAGTCCAAAGACATGCTGCTGCATAGGTTAATTAGCCTGCTAACTAAATTGCCCCTGGTGCCCTGTGACGGGCGAGCTCTGTGCAGTCTCTCTACAGTATATTTAGGCCTAGTTATGCAATGTACTCACTAGTTAGGTCTACAAACCAGAACAACTATATTCCAGATATGGCTGACACGCGCCGCTGCACGTGACGTGCATACGGGGCACAAGCGATAACATTTGCACCTTCCATCACTAACCTGACAGCCACTTTTAGTCAGTCCTTGTCAACTTTTAGAAATATGTGGAAGCGCGGTCCAAATAGTTCTCCACAGTTCACCTTCCTCTGCCCATCCTCGCTGGGGCATTGACGCGCCGCCTTTGACTTGTGAGGAACCCTTTCAGGTCCCTCTCCCACGACCATGTGGGTTGTCCGCGTTGCCCCATCGTCCTGGGGGACGTCGTTGCTTCCCTCTTCCCG
>JAZEWU010000030.1:7541980-7567907 GCA_036362915.1 Geotria australis | reverse complement strand
CGACACCCGCCGAACCGAAATCCACCCCAGATTCCCGGCTCGGGTGAAGTTTGCATGTTCTCCTTATGTACTGATGTAGGCTCGATGCATGACAGTTGCTCTTCAGAGCTGTTTCTTTCGGGATAGCCGTGCCGAGCTCTCTCCCTCTCAACCGCCATAAATCCATCCATCCATCCATTTTCAGAAACTGCTTGATCCTGTACAGGGTCGCGGTACCGCCATGAATCGATCCGTGAAAACCTACGTCATCGGTACAGTCGTGTTGTACGTGTTTTGCACCGCCGTCAACGCTCGTGAGCGTCGATGCTCGTGAGTGGCGCGGGCACCGTGCCTGCTCACCGCGGGGCTCCCCGCTCACCTGAAGCCGATAGTCTCGAGCTCTCCTCGAGGCCCTCGCATCCTCTCTTATTCTATCTATA
This sequence comes from Geotria australis, assembly GCA_036362915.1. Lineage (NCBI taxonomy): Eukaryota > Metazoa > Chordata > Hyperoartia > Petromyzontiformes > Geotriidae > Geotria > Geotria australis. The sequence continues at coordinate 7,567,488 of JAZEWU010000030.1, read as the reverse complement.
AATCCCCTGACTCCTCCGAGCTGGCTGGCTGTGTGCCATTACTCACTCACGCAGTCACTAGGAGCCGGGCCGCGGTGTAAATCCGAGCCTCCCCTCGGGACGGGATGCCGTTACTAGACGCGGGCCCAGGTCCGGTGTCTCGACGTCGTGCAATGTCACGCGACACACTTCCACGTACGGCCTACGATCACAATTATACCTGCCCCGGTCACACAGTGCTTTGATAATTCCGATACTTTAACAATGCGTTGTAATGTACCGACGTGGGGTTTCGCGGCTCTATCCATCAGGCTCGACGATGCTTCATCAAGCCCGGTGATGCTTCCGACCTGGGAGGCGAAACGTCGCGAAGGAGAGAGCGCTCAGTGACACGGCTATCCCGAAAAAGCACAGCCGTGAAGAGCAACCATGAAACCGACATCGTGCACATCTCTGTTGGACACAATCGCCTAGTAATATTTTCCCCGCCATGCATACTTATTCCCCTTGTTAAATGTGAGTGATCGCCAGAGCAGCGAGTTTGTCGACGGCGGATGTGCGCACCAGCTGTTGCCGCGCCGCTCCGCGCCAGCACGCGGTGTGGAGTACGATTCTATTTGCACGCGAGGGAGGAGGGAGTGATTATGATAATAGACGCCTTGTGAGATGACATTAATTTCGACTGATTTATTTTGCCAGCCTGCTGCGTTCAGAATGGGTTTTAAGTAATTTAGATATTTTCGTAGGTTTACATATGTATTGCGGCTAATCTGTAAAAATCTTGAATGTTCCATACCATCCATCTATTGTCAGAAACCGCTTAATCCTGTACAGGGTCGCGGGAAGCCGGAGACTATCCCGGCAGACACAGGGCGCAAGGCAGGTCTATACCCATGGATGGGACGCCAGTTCATCACAGGGAATGTTCAATACAATTCACAATAATGGATATTAAGGGAACCGCGACCCTGTATTGGATTAAGCGGTTTCAGAAAATGGATGGATGGATGGATATTAAGGGATGTGCACACATTCAAAAGCACAATATTTCCAAAGCGTATGATTAATGTATGCACATTCGAAGCTCGTGATTAAGATATAATCATCGTGATCATCACACAAGGTCTATCCACTGCTGTGGCGGCTGCGCCACGTTTTTGGAACAATATTGCCGTGAGCTTGAAGCTAATCACTACCTTCGATGTGCAATCTTAGATACAAATTAGAGTAAACATTTCTGCCTAGCTGTGATTGCACTTGTTTGCTCTCAATGTGCAATAAGCTACTTCTATTTTCTTTCCATCGCAATGTTTAACCGTTTTAAATGTTTAACAAATTTTAACAACCTTGAATATGTATTTATGTTCTCAATTGTGTGCAATGCTGTGTGTAAATGGTTATTTTTTGGTTTGTGTTTGCTTAATTTGTTATTTTTATCTTTACATTATTTTTATATTTGTAAATTTGCGTATTTGTTGTGTCGCAGGAATCCTGTAAATAGCTTGCAAGTTCACTGGTTATTTTTCTGCTGTAATAATAAACGTGAGTCTTTCTACCTACATGGTTCTGTATGGTTACAATTCCGTTCTGCCGCCCATGGCCATTTACTCTGTAAACAGCAAATCTGATATTCATTCACTGATGCACGTGCTCCTTGTCGCGTTCCTTAATAATAATAATAGCTATTTATAACGCGTGGCACATATTCATTCAATTTCGAAGGCATTCATTGGAAGAGAGGACCACCCAGAAGCGTAGCGAGGAAAGAGTCGGAGGAGGCAGCCAGGCGGTTTTCCGACGTCAAAATATTGCCACACACTGCGTCCTCTATATTATAATGTTACCGGCCGATTAATTGAGTGGGTCTTTTTTTACGTTGTGGGAGGAAACCGGATAACCCGGAGGAATCCCACGCAAAACAGGGGGAGAGAACACACAAACTCCACACAGAAAGTTGCCCAAGGCTGGAATCGAACCGCCTCGGGCAAGACCATACTTTCTGTGAGGCGCAGGTGTTACCACTGCATAGACACCCTGCCACCACCCTGCCACCACATTCGCCCGGCGTCTGTGCGTACCCTGCAGCTACGTCCATTTTCTCCGCCCGTGGTGAGCACGCGTCTGATCTATACATCACAGCCAGGTAATGTGTGCTGCCTCTTCATTCCTCTTAGAAGACACTCTGAATAAATGTACGAGTCGCTATTCGCATATATATATATATAAATAAACATCAACGGTACATCGTGTACGTTGGAATGACGGATGCATCCACGTTCTTTGACCTCTGTTCGCGGTGAGCGGAGCTACTTATAAACAACTGCAGGAAGTGTTATCCATCCATCCATCGTCAGAAACCGCTTAATCCTGTACAGGGTCGTGGTGAGCAGGAGCCTATCCCGGCAGACACAAGGAGCAAGGCAGGGCTATAACCCGGATGGGACGCCAGTCCATCACAGGGCACCGGAGGCAATTAGTCAGCAGGCCAATAAACCTATGCAGCAGCATGTATGTGGACTGTGGGAGGAAACCGGAGTGCCCGGCGAAAACCCATGCGAACACGGGGAGAACATGCAGACTCCACAGAGGAAAGCACCCGAGCGGGGATTCGAATCCGGAAACTTCTTGCCACCGTGCCGCCCCGAAGTGTTGTTTGACTTTAAATTATATTTATATGCTCGACAACGTGGCGTGCTATTTAATACGATGCTCGTCCTGTGTGCAACTAAAATAGAATATTAATTGACAAAAGGAGCAAACATATTAGCGAGAGCCGCCATGATTTATTACTGCTTTGACTCAGCAGACCCGTGTGACAGGTTCCATGTAGGGGCACACGTAGTTTAGGGATTGGTGGGCAAGGTGTGACAATGCCACTCACTGGACAATTACCGTTAGTAACACAATAGCGATTGCCGGGTTAATTTTCACCATCATAAACTTTAATCTTCATTTAACTTAGCATAATTATTGCATTACAGTGTTATTTAATTTAAAGTTCAATGTTTACTTATTTGGGGATTAAAAGCCACTTAAGGTGATACCCGCCATTCTATGCGATTAATCTTCACTAGTCTTCCCGCCCACACATGAGGGTAACTCGATTTTCACTCGTGCACTGTTGACAAAAGTGACTTTGGAGACCCTGCTAAATGTAATTAAAGCGATCTGGCGAGGCAAATGGCATTACACGGTTTGTTTGTTATTACAGTAAGTGGCTACTGCTTTTATTTCTATAAAATCCGGTCATAAACTTACAACTACATCTGACTTTAATCGCTCAGAATATTCACAAGCAGAGCTCTGGCTAAAGCAATGTGCAGTGACGAGAGACACATGAGCACCGAGGGTTGCAGAGTGGTGCCAGCAGCCCTCCTGGCCGTCCACTGCTGGATGAGCGCCTACCTACGCGAGCCGTTAGACCATAATTCACCACGTGAGCAAGTACGAGTGGGTGAAGGCGGAGAGCGTAGACCTTAGAGTATAACACAGTACAACAATGGATTGTGCTGCAGCGCCCTCTGTTCCTTCCCACGTGCTCTACTACCCAACCTCTGCAGCTCAAAAGACCTTGCGGAGTTCAATGAAAATGCAAGGGGCTGTGTAAGAAAATAGGAAATTGCAATTTAACCATCGCGCTTCGAAGAATCGCAAAGAAAAAGAAGTGGCTTACAGTAACTATTTCATGCGGGCGGCACGGTGGCGCGGTGAGTAGTGCTGCCGCCTCATGCCAAGAAGGGCCCGGGTTCGAATCACGGCTCGGGCGCCTTACTCTGTGGAACTTGCATGTTCTCCCCGTGTCCGCGCGGGTTTTCGCCGGTCACTCCGGTTTCCTTCTACAGTCCAAAGACATGCTGCTGCATAGGTGAATTGACCTGGTGACTAAATTTATCCCGGTACCCTGTGATGGACCGGCGTCCCATCCTAGGTATAGCCGTGCCTTGCGCCCTGTGTCTGCCGGGATAAGCTCCCGCTCACCGCCACCCTGTACAGGATGAAGCGGTTTCAGATGATGATGATGCATGCACCGTGGTCCCCCATCCAGCCACTGTCCACCTCGAGCCTCCTAAGTCTGCGATATGTGAAGCGATCGCACGAATCGGTAAGAGGCGAGGGAGCACCGTTGTTACTCGCGGAAAAGGATTGAATGGGACGGACAGGCGCAGGCAAGGCCCCCTATTTTGAAATTGAGGACAATCGTTTAATCAAGTTACGTGCTTGCTGGCAGCTGAACAGAGATGGGAAGCACAGAAACGTGGTCGCGTTTATTCCACGGGCGAGAGGTCAGGCAGCGGCACTGTGAGCAGGACGCGTGGGCAGGCGGAGCGAACAGAGGGGCGCCGCTGTGTATAATGGTCGGGCTCCGCGAAATTACATCGCAATAATACCCGTTAACATAAGCACCGCAGCCCGTGCAAATAAGGTGGTCATTGACGACATTCTCCCGAGATGAGGTTGGATGCTTTATGAATGTGAAGCTGAATCGCGTTGTGCGATCGTCTCGAGGCAGACCCGGCCTGGAGGCCGCGTGTCGCCCACGCGGCAGCGCCAGCTGTGCGAGCTGGCGGGGCGGACAGCGCCGGGAGCCACGCGTGGTGTGGCATCACCGGCATTGACCGCGACCAAGTCTTCGTCTGTTATCCTTCATTCATTCATTCATTGTCAGAAACCGCCTGTACAGGTTCGCGGAGAGTCGGAGCCCATCCAAGCAGACAAAGGGTGCAAGGCAGGGCTATAGCCAGGATTGGACGCCATCCATCACAGGGCACTGGGGGCAATTTAGACCGCAGGCCAATTAGCCTATGCAGCAGCATGTCTTTGGACTGTTGGGGGAAACCGGAGTGCCCGACACAAGGAGAATAATGCAAACTTCACACAGAAAGGTATCCGAGCTGGGATCTGAACCCGGGAGCTTATTGCTGTGAGGCAGCAGCGCGACTCAGCGTGCCACCGCGCTGCCCCTTTTATCACATTCGATTGAAATCAATTCCCAGAGAGCGCTGGAATAAAGAGCAGACCGTCAGCCGAGGGGACGTTTGACGGATGGTCAACGTGGACGATGAAGTCACCGTTAGCGACGAGACGGCTGAGAGACGGACCAACTCGGACGCGACGCCGGCAAAGTCGGAAGCCCCGAAGGCCGTGGGACGTAACGACAGCGAAGGAGGGAGGGAGGGACGCGTTTGCCAGAGTGGCAAACGAGATGGGAGATTAATTGAAGCAAGAGTGTGTGAAAAGAGTAGCAGGGGGTGTGTGTGTGTGTGTGTAGCAGTTGAGTGGAAATGGACTTGAGGTCGGGTGAGAATAAGGGTCAGGGATGGGATGGATGAGTTGGAAAGGTTAGGAGTCGCTGATGGAAATGCTTTCATATTATTTTTGTCACTGACCTACTGTATCAATAACGGCGTGCAGGTGCGGAGCAGGGGGCCTGTGGGTTCGGTCGCGACAACTCCCGCAAGACAAATGTGTCCGACGACAAATAGTAAAGCGGCAAAGGTTGACGTGGCGAGGGATAACGTTCGCTGTTGGATTGCGCAATGTGCATTAGCTGCAGGGTAACCGGAGGCATGCAGGCGGAGGCTCGTGTGCTACGCAGTGAGGTGAACGGTTAGGGTTAGGGTAGGTGATATAGAACTCTCGCTGGCTGATGAGGACCGTGAGTCAAGCAACGTAAGCAAAGGAGCTGGACAGGACAATAGCAAGAGCCTGCAAGAGTATCGTTTGCGTTGGTGAGTTCGATCGTTTGTTGTATCGCAGGAACCTCGCATCCAGAGCTTGCCAGCTCACCGAGTTATTTTTGAATGAACATCTCTAACGAGTTTGAGTCACGCTGGATGAGCCAGTAAGCCCAGCGTATTGCAGGTAAGGGTGGAATAAATTCGTAAGTTGCCCACTGATTGTCTAAAGCTGTCGATGAGCTTCGTTACCAAAACCGCAAATGATAATACGGAAAATATGTTTGTTAAAGAACAGGTCTCGATTACATTTGGGGCTAATAAAACAAACTAGAGGGCGGCACACAGGTGCGGTGAGTAGCACTGCCGCCTCACAGCAAGAAGCACCCGGGTTCGAATCCCGGCTCGGGTGCCTGTGTAGAGTTTGCATGTTCTCCCCGTGTCCGCGTGGGTTTTGGCTGGGCACTCCGGTTTCCTCCCACAGTCCAAAGACATGCTGCTGCATAGGTTAATTGGCCTGCTGACTAAACTGACCCCGGTGCCCTGTGATGGACTGGCGTCCCATCCTGGGTATAATTGTAATTACTATTATTCCTGTCGACTCAGGGGATTAACGTCGATTTCCCTCAATGAGCCAACCCCGCCACCTACAGCAATACTTATCCCTTCAACCCCACTCCCATTGTTGATCCGAGTGTTTTTGTATCCAAGGTTGAAAGTTGCTTACTAAAGTTCTCGTCGAGGGGTGGATTTACGCATCGACCAATGTCAATCATCTATCTCGTATCGAATAGCATTTGCCGCAACGTTTTCACGGGGGGGACACTTTTCTCGAATAACATCGCGACAAGCTATCGAGTCAAGACCTATCGCGAAACCTAATCACTGTCCGTAAATTCAGATCTGTGCCAGAGCGGTAGGCGTTTGACATTCGATAATAATAAAAAAAAAACCTAAATAAACTGCAAGTTATGAACCGGCGAGGGGTGAGAGAGGTGCGCAATCAGCGGCAGAGGGGATAGCCGCGGAGCGTGAAGGATGAGGCGCGGGGCTTTGCGCCGCGAGCCAGCGCGGCTCCGCGAGCGGCACCGCGCGACAGCGGGGCGTGCGGGGCGGCGGACTGGCCGCGGAGAGGCTGGACGCGAGCGCCGGGCTGCTGCGGCACCGGCCAAAACCCACGCGTGCCACAGGAAGAACAAGCAAACTCCACGCAGAAAGGCACCCGAGCCGGGATTCGAACCCGCGGACCTTTTTGCTGTGAGGCGGCGGCGTTACTCACCGTGCCTCCCCGACAAAACCGTGAACAGGGTGAATAATGTGCTCCATTCCTTAGAAGGGCGACAGATTGGCGAGGATGCAGGTTTGTCCTGCACTTGCTAGGCTTACGCAATCAAAGGCTCGGGCTTGAATCTAAATATACCCACGGGAGAAACATCGGACGTGGCGACCGGGCTGCCTCGAGCTTCCTCGGAGGGCAGAATGCGGCACGAAACCCTCTCGTTCATTAGCCACGAAAAACACGACCGTTGCGGGGCCCTTTCTGCCGCATGCCCCCCCCCTCTGGGCAGCTGTGTGTGGCGGAGACCGAGAACTGGATTGGGCCCTCATGCGGGAAGCCTCTTTTCCCGGTATTAAATCAGCTCCCTTGAGCCTTTAACAATTACATTTTCTCCACGGTGTGCGTTTCGCGAAAACCGTCGGGACCGAATTCACATCTGCTCTGGGCCCCAGGTTGTCCCAGATGCTCTCCCGCTCGGTTCGGTAAACATATGAACGGCCTTATCTTGTCACGGACAGATGTGCAGAGATATATACTTATCCGTTATTTAATACTTAAATTGTTATTTTTTAATGCGCTGGTTTCCACTGCCGCGTCACGGTGACGCAGCAGTGAGTAGCGCTGGCGACTCACAGCAAGACGCCCGGGGTTCGAATCCCGGCTCGAGTGGCCTCCTGTGTGGAGTTTGCATGTTCTCCCCGTGTCCGCGTGGGTTTTCGCCGGGCACTCCGGATTCCCCGCACAGTACAAATACATGCTGCTGCAGAGGTTAATTGGCCTACTGACTAAATTGCACTCAGTGCACTGTAATGGACTGGCGACCCATCCTGGGTATAGCCCTGCCTCGCGCCCTTTGTCTGCCGGGATAGGCTCCGGTTCACCGCAACCCTGTACAGGATTAATCGGTTTCTGACAATGAATGAATGAATGACGAAATGGTTCACGCAGGAGAGCCTCGCTCTGCTGTCAGGACTGTTCTCTGGGAGTCGAGCTTCGCACGGATCCTCGCTTGGACGCGAGATCTGTAGGCAAGGCAGCGGGATCTGTAGGCAAGGCAGCGCAGGTTCATTCTGCGACGCGCGAGTTTTCTGAACGCTGCCTCTGCCCGCCGGTTCCCCACCCCGTTTTGTGTTGCGCGGAGTGTGTATTTGTTTTCGTAACGCGGCGCGATAATAACCGGGTTGCCCTTTCTTAACTTTTTCTATCTCGATAGGTCACGTTTGATAAATACAATTTTGCAGAGGTGAAAAGGTTACGGTGACCCCATCGCAGAATGAGTGAAAGGTCGCGGGAAGGTGACGAGCAGGAATCTATTCTCGCCGCGACAGCATCCTACAGCATTCCGCAGCCGGCGTCCTGAATGCGATAATGAGATACAAGTTCATCAGCCTAGCAGTGGACTTGTTTGCTTGTTAGGGAAAAGGTCAGCGATGAATGCGATAAGAAGGTTGGAGGCAAAGCAGAGACCCGAGGTAGATGAAGGTTAATGGGAAATAGATCAGAGCCTGCACTCCCCCCAACAGCAGCACAGATGGAACACCCAGATAGGAATACAGCTTTCAAAGAGCAGATATCAGGCCAAATACCGAAACACGGCAGCGCTGAAATGAGTTACAAGTGTCAAACCCTGTCAAAGGTGATCGCGACCGAGGGATATTGATGAGAGCAGCGAATCTCCGCCTGCCGAGACCTTTAACGTTCCCAAGGCCATAGCTCAATTGCGTGGCAATGAGGTTGATTGCCAGTAACATTCATTCATTGTCCTATACCGATTAATCCTGTACACAGTGTACAGGGTTGCGGTGAGCCGGAGCCTATCCCTGCAGACACTGGGCCCAAGGCAGGGCTAAACCCCAGGTGGAACGCCAGTCCATCAGAAGGCACCGAGGGCAATTCAGTCAGCAGGCCAATTAACCTGTGCAGCAGCGTGTCTTTGGACTGTGGGAGGAAACGCCGCTTCTCGGTCGCGGCACCCACAAGCTGGAACAGCCTGTAGCCACATCTACTACGCCAAACACAGGCCCCCGCAACCCTCAAAAAGCTCTTAACAGAACACCTCTTGACCGACTCACAACAAACCGACTGAACCAGGCTCCGCGCCTCCGAATCGACGGACGCGGTGCGCCCGGGGAAAATGCGCGCAATGTAAATATATTATTACTATCTAATAACCTCCTTCCGAGCCAGCCCCCGTTCTCTGCGCGGCCCTGTGCAGCGCTTTGTGACGCTCGGGTGAAAGGCGCTCTATAGATGCTATTGTCGTTAACGAAACTCACCTTCATAATGCAGCTTGAAGCCTTGTCCGCTGATGGCGAAGTCGCTCGTGAGCCGGAGGGACAGCACGTTGGTGGAGCTGCTCATTGGCGCTGGCATCTGGAACCCCGTCAACCTGTGAAACAGAAAGGTGGACTTTCTGAGCACACGCAGGCGGTCCACGTTCACGAATAACACGCAATACCTCGCTCATGCCACGTTTGGCAGAAGGTTCCTCCACTTTCGGGAGCTCAAGACAGCCGGCCGCTTCAGAGTGTGTCTGGCCTCTTCTTCCATGCTGGGCACATATCTTGGAACAGGTGGGAGTACCCACACTTTACCCCACCATACACCACCTGCTGACTGGCTGCAGTGTACCCATTCATATTGCCAGGTGGATGGAAGTGTGGGATTCAAGACACTTTTGTGTTTAACCGTTGACAAGCGAAAGTATCCAGTGCTACTTCGGGACCCTGTGGCGTTCTGGTGAAGAGCAACCGCTCCCACCCCCACCACACAGACACACTACGTGTGGATACAAGAACGCTCACGTACGAGGTTTAGTGAGCTCGCAAGCTCACTGGGAACGTCCTGCTGTAACAATACAACGCCTCTCGCTCTCCCAGACCCAGGACAGGAACGTGAAGGGTGAACCCCGCCTGCCCACCGCGCCTCCAATCAGCGCTCTCCACCTCTCGACGATGCCCGCCTCACACCTGACTCATTATCAATCTCGCATCATCCCGACTCGTTAATAACGCACGCAGTTTAGATCCCGGTCGTGGAAAAGACGGGTTAATTGGTCCTGGTGGAATTGTCCCAGGTGCCCTTCGATGTTGTAACTTACTTATCCCTCCCTGCTGGACAACTGTTAAAAAGGGCTACACAGCCGAAGGATTTCTTCTAGTTTGGATAAAGACTGACTGAGATTCAGAGGCGGCGGCACGGTGGCGTCGCGGTGAGTAGCGCTGCCGCCTCACAGCAAGAAGGCCCTGGTTCGAATCCCGACTCAGGTGCCTTTCTGTGTGAAGTTTGCATGTTCTCCCCGTGTTCGCGTGTGTTTTCACCGGGCACTCCGGTTTCCTCCCACGGTCAAAATACATGCTACTGCATAGGTTAATTGGCCTGCTGACTAAATTGCCCCCGGTGCCCTGTGATGTACTGGCGTCTCAGCCTGGGTATAGTCCTGCCTTGCGCCCTGTGTCTGCAGGGATAGGCTCCGGCTCACCGCGACCGAGTACAGGATTAAGCGGTTTCTGACAATGAATGAATGAGTGAGATTCAGTGGCGCGAGAGACAGCAGAGAGGCAGGGGAGGGAAACTCAAGCAGAACTGGAACAAACCATCGTGCCACTCTTGAAGAGGGCTGCAGAGGAGAGACTTGGGATCTCCTGGAGGGATGCAGAGTGTAGCAGTGATAAATTGTTGATTTTTTTGCAAATCTATAGCGTAATTAGACATGCAGTGTAGGCTGTGACCTTCCCGTGGTGAAAAGAGGAGGACATGAAGAGTTTGGTTGTGCTGCTGTTAGCGGTGTCCCAATGCATTGACAACAAACGGGAAAAACACACACTCGCCTTTGTATCACAGGAGAAGGGAAACACACACTGTGATCCTATGTATGCTCATTCATTCATTCATTGTGAGAAACCGAGTAATCCTGTATAGGGTCGCGGTGATTCGGAGCCTATCCCGGCAGGCACAGGACGCAAGGCAGGGCTATACCCAGGAAGGGATGCCAGGCCATCACAGGGCACCGGGAGCAATTCAGTTAGAAGGGCAATTAACCTATGCAGCAGCATGCCTTCGGACTGTGGGAGGAAACCAGAGTGCCCGGCGAAAACCCACGCGAACACGGGGAGAACATGCAGACTCCACACAGAAAAGCACCCCAGCCGGGATTCGAACCCGGGGCTCGCTTGCAGTGAGGTGGCAGCGCAACTCACCGCTATGCCACCGTTCCGCCAATCCTCTCTATAGTATAATGATATTATGTTAGCCCACGTGGGAGGCGATGAATGAATGCTGCGGCCCCCCACCCCCCAATTCCTCTTGACATTAAGGTTTTGTTAAAAATTGATCGTGATTAAAGTTGAAAGAAAACTTGATGGAGAAAAGAGTAATAACAAGCTGGCTTTTGCAATAATTCAGATAAGGAAACGTTGAAGGCATCTTGGCTAAGGACGATAGGCAAAACGACAATGCGAAATGACAATGCACAATGGCCAACCGCACGGGTGTGAATCAGCAAAGTGAATGAGACGTCCATTTGAAATTGTGCCGTCACCCGGTGTTGATAATGGAGAGACATTAGCTTAATCAAAATGGTCTATTGTGGTTGAAAAACCGGTGTCGGAATTAACAGTGAACTTACAAATGTAATTAAAATGTGTTCAAAGCGCTGCATTCTAATGTTGTAGCGATGACTCAAACACTTTCGACTCAATTAACGAAGTGTTTTTGGCCATAATTCCATCGAACTTTAGCGGATTCACGGCCGTTTCTGAACAAAGCCAGCCCCGTTCCGCCAATCACAATTCATAACGGATTGTATTTATAATAATAATAACAACCTGTATTTATAACGCACGCATATTCAATCAATTTTGATGGTATTAATTTGAAGAGAGAACGACTCAGAGCCGCGAGGAAGCCGCAGAAAGCAGAAACCAGGCGGTTAACCAGCACCAACATATTGCCACAAACTGCGTTCTGTATATTATGTTATCGGCTCATTAATTATTGAGCGTCTTTTATTAAGTTGTATGAAGAAACCGCAGGAAACCAACGCAGAACAGAAGGAGAACACAGAACCTCCACACAGAAAGGCGCCCGCCTCGGGCAAGACCATTTTTTCGGTGATGTGCAGATGTTACCACTGCGCCACCCTGCTGCCCGGTGCCTTGAATTTACCCACAAACACAACCTGCACCGTGGAACGCAGCGAATGTGGGCGCGGATGAGTGCCGTCAGGGCAGCGGCCCAGTCGCGGAAACTCTCCGTCAATCACGCTTCAGCATTTGTGGCAGAATCACCGCATCCTGCACTCGGGCGTTTGGACACTCAGGGGAGAGTAGAGTGAGTGTGGCGACCTGCTAGCCGCGCGTCATCTCCGACACGAGCGTTCGGCGCAAACACGCCGGAGACTCGGAGCATCCACACAGCCCCGGGGACGGGCTCTGCCACCACGGTTATGATTTTCTATAATGGTGGTTGGCTCTTGGGTGACGCGGTAAGTAGCGCTGCCGCCTCACAGCAAAAAGCCCTGGGTGCCACCTTTGTGTGTGGAGTTTGCATGTTCTTCCCGTGTCCACGTGGGATGTCGCCGGGCACTCCGGTTTCCTTCCACAATCCGAAGGCATGATACTGCATCGGTTAATTGGCCTGCGGACTAAAATGCCCCCGTTGCCCTCTGATGGACTGGCGCCCCATCCTTGGTACAGCCCAGCCTTGCGCCCTGTGTCTGCCGGGATAGGCTGTGGCTCGCCGCAACCCTGTATAGGATTAAGCGGTTTCTGATAATGAATAATGGAGATTTGAGGGTTGTGTGAACTAAATAGAAGCTCGATTTTCCCACAGCAAATGAAAATTGAAATTGCGCAGAGTACAGCTGTGAAACTATAGTTTCGTCCTTACAATTATTTGTTCGTCAAATTAAACGTGTACATGCAATTGACCATCCACAAAATTTCACACTTAAGGAATAAATGTGCTCCACCTAAACAATAACATGTTTAATGCATATTTATACAACCAACATTCTACGCACAATTACCCTATTAAGCAGAGTACCGCAATAATGTTCCGACTCCTGCTGTTAACATTGACTGTTGTGGAAAATTGCAACACTGACATTATCATTTGTACATCTGTCCTTTTAAATGAATGCAAGCACACAACACGCCCGGCACTGACGTTAACTAAACATTGTTAGAGAGGTCAAGGGCTACCGTTACAAAGGCCATGTCGCGTATAAATTACTGTCGACTTACTACCGAGCACAAAACATAGACCATAAAAACATCGGCGCGATTTAATTCCTATTAACATGGTAAGGATTTTCAACTTTACAGTAATTACATTTTTAATGATTATTTTCACGTCACCAGCACGAACAGTTCTCGAAACACCCCCCCGTCTCCGCTAGTTACCGTTTGCATCGTTGAGATGCGTTGTTACCCACAAACTGACAAAAGTTTTACATATTCTATAAATAAAATAACATACCGCACGAACAACTTGCCCTTGGGGAGTTGAACAGAGTTTTATGGATATGCCATAGCAGCAGCTGTCAGGTGAACCCACATGTTGCAGCCTGCCTAGAGAAGTGAGGGTGCCGGACCTCGTGGTAACCCCCCCGCACCGTCACGCTCTTATCATCATCATCACCATCATTGTCAGAAACCGCTAAATCCTGCACAGGGTTGTGATGGGCCGGAGCCTATCCCGGGAGACACAGGGCGCAAGGCAGGATTATACCCAGTATGGGACACTAATCCATCACAGGGCACCGGGGGGAAATTTAGTTTCTCTCTCAAAAATCTTATTTTCTTTAGATCTCATCATTTATTCCGGGACGGCGACCCTTGGTTTGCTGGTTATGCGTTTCTGTGTTTGCTTTCTGGATAAAATAAAAACCCACGAAATTCAAACAGGCGCCTGTAATTAATGAGGACTCGCCGTGGGTAGTGAACTGACGGGCTAAGCCCCATCACCAATGACTGCACGAGAAACAATTACACAAAACTCGGTTCTGCGATGAATAGAAATACATTCCTGCTCTGAGAATAAAGACGCTCTGTAACTAAGGGGCCCTTTTTGACAGTATATAGATGAGGAAAACATCGAAAAGGTTTTACCCTTCTCGGCGATATTGCCAGAAAGGGTAAAAACCACATTGGTTCGAGTGTCACGCACCAGCATCGGTGGAAACGTGCTGCACACTAATGTGAAACGGAGTTTACTCGAAGGCATGTCGGACGTAGTTCTTTGGGCCATGCTCCAACAACGGGGCGCGCCGCTCTTCGAGAGACCCGGATAGACACTGCATCGCATTTCTCTGTCCCGCGAGGACAATCAGAATAAAATTGAGGAACTATACAAAATATCACGACCCAGAACAGACTGATGACTTTTTGCAAAAGCACAAGTTGAGCAGCAATTCCAAGGTTGACATTCATTGTTATGCGGGCTGCTGCGGCTGCTTCGAATGCTATCACAATAGTATGCTGCCACATCACAACATCGCTTATGTACTTATGTAGATTTTCACCGCTCGATTCACGATGGTTGCTCTTCAGAGCTGTTATTTCGGGATAGCCGTGTCACTGAGCGATCTCCCTCGCGACGTTTCGCTCTCCCACGTTGATGATCATCAACGTTGGTTGATCGCTCGACTCGGCTATCACGGAAGAACAGCTCTGAAGAGCAACCATCAATATAATAATAATAGCATTTATACAGCGCCTTTCTCTTAACCCAAACCTTACAGGACAAAAAAAACACGAACACTAGCAAACTCTAACACCTGTTACATTCAGTTAGAGCATTCCTTAATAACAAGGCATTTTTAAAATAAAGTTTGCGCGACATTGTGCGAGCATTAAACATTAAGGCGGCAGCCATCCACAGACCGGCAAGAGTTATTTCTTAGAATCGGCCCCAAATCCAGGGCATTGCCAATGCACGTTACGAGTGCACGACGGAGCGCATGAGCGCTCATGAGTGACATGGCTGTCATGTGCCGATTCCCCCCAGGCTCACACAGCCAGGAATCTCACTTGCTCATGAATCGTAATGAGCTCACGTGGCACTGATGTGTCCACCACCTCGGCGCGCCACGCTCGTTCATCGACGGCGAATGCCAGACGCACGGTTAATGAGTCTGAAACTTTAAATACTCTAATTATTTCCACGCCCCATTTGCGACTGGCCTGTTTGAGCTCTCCAAGACATGAACAGATTACTTAAAGTTAAGATTTCAGTTGTTAATTTTATTATTCTCATCAGTTTGAAATGTCGGAAGTTGGCAGTGCTAGCTATGCTGGTAATTCTAGTCGTATAATTTACTAAGGTAGAGAATGTGAAAGGAAAAAAACCGTCTAAATTATGCTGGTTAAAATAAGTTAAAGCTACTGGACTTCATTAAATAAGTTGCCGACATAATAGATACTTCTAGACATAAGTTAGCAGTGTGAGGAAATTACGGGAGGGGGGGGGGGTCAAGCCACGCGGTTAGCCGGCGCCAACCCGCCGCCTTTGTCTCTCTAGTGGAAATGTTTACACACCGTACTAGATACTCATTTGAGGCTGAGCCGGTTCAGGAAATCGTCACTTGTGTTGGTCGTTAGCAGGATTTGAACTCTGGTCGCCAGGTTTGTAGCCCAGCGCGCTAACCACTGAGCTACTAGCAACAACGACAACCGCCGTTCGCCACTAAGTGGCGGTGACGTGACTACGGCGCCTGTGCCAGGCCAGGTGCACCACTGAGCTACTGGCACAACCGTGAACACCAACACAGCCGGCTATTGCCCAAGGGTAGATTCTGGAAAGTAAGCGCTTACAAGCAAGTGTACCGCGACATTTTAATAGGGTCCAATGAGTTTGGCAGGAACGTGTTTTATCAGAGAGCAAAGTTTAAAATAAGACTCAAATACTATCACGATAAAAATGTTAGCGGAGGTTTTCGTTGGCACGAATTCTGAAGATTGATGAAGAGTTCAAGAAATGGTTACGATACTGTTTTGATAGCCGAGATCTATTCAAGATAGTCGGGGACTTTTGGAGGTTGTGAATCAAAACGGTTTAGAAATGTCTTAAAAATATAAAATAAAGACCAAATCAATGGCAATTTCAAACACAAAAGTACAGTGGTCCAAAAAGTGGGAAAGTTTCAAACTGAGTCAAAGGTAATATATATTTATTTATGTGCCAAGAGCAAGTCATCTTTCCAAACTCCATAGCTAATGCGTATTTTGGTACCTCCTGTGTGTAAAGTCAGTACTATATAGTGGTTTCATGTTTGTAACGGTTCGTGGTCACTCGGAATATGTATTGTACCGTCGTTGGTTTGTGAGCAATTGATGTGCTTGATAGCACTCGCAGCAACCAAAACATGCCATCCTCGTTGCTTTTCCAATCAATAGTTTTGCTTGGCCCCACGTACACAGACACAAACACAAAGTCCCTCACCGTAGCCTGATAGACTATAGGTGAAAGTCACAGCAATCATGCAAGTGCTGAAGCCAGACCCAATGCCCAGCCACAACAAATGTCATTTTAAGCTGGGCTGACCTACGGGAGATACGGGTCAGGTTCTGGTATCAGTCATCGCTGACATCCATAGACAGGCATTGATCCCAAATCATTTAAACCAGAGCACAGTAAGCTGCCGCCGCATCGTGCCACAGCCCCGGGGTGACTGCTCGGCCCCCACTTTGTCCGGTGACTGACGAGAGGCAAACCGCTCCACGACGAACTCGCGCTTTCACACAGAGCAGGAGCCCTGACTCGTGGCCACGTGGGATTTGTGGCGCCAACGTGCGCAGCCCTACGCAGCTGTAGCCGTGTGGATTTGCAACTCTGCGTTGTTCACACGCGCGGCCGGCGGCTCGACGCAGTGAAAGCGTGTGATGTGGCCGTGTTAAACGACGCAGCGCTGCGATGGACCGGCGTCCCATCCTCGGTTTTCCGCTGCCTTGCGCCCTGTGTCGGGATAGGCTCCGGCTCACCGCGACCCTGTACAGGATTAAGCGGTTTCTGAAAATGGATGGATGGCTTCCGGGGAACACGGCTCTACGGGCGGCACGGTGGTGGCGTCGCGGTGAGTAGCGCTGCCACCTCACAGCAAGAAGGACCCGGGTTCGAATCTCGGCTTGGGGGCCTTTCTGTGTGGAGTTTGCATGTTCTGCCCGTGTCTGCGTCGGTTTTCGCCGGGCACTCAGGTTTCCTCCCACAGTCAAAAGACATGCTGCTGCAAAGGTTAAGTGGCCTGCGGACTTAGTTGCCCCCGGTGCCCTGTGATGGACTGGCGTCCAATCGTGGGTCTAGCCCTGGCTTGCGCCCTGTGTCTGCAGGGGTAGGCTCCGACTCACCGCAACCGTGTACAGCATTAAGCGGTCTCTAACAATGAGATGAGATTATTCACACGCACGCCCGGCAGCTCGGGCCGTGTGTAATGTGGCCGTGTTAATCGCCACAGCACAGCCGAGGAACAAGGCTCTATGTTTTATTAAAATGGTGATTGGGGGCACCCTTACTTGGATTGCTTCGCTGCCTGTGCGCACAGAATGCGGACTGTAATTGGTGGGCACACTCCCATCACACGATGTAACATGTCACCGTGAGTCTGGCTTGGTTTAAATATCGATCCATTCAGACATTTTCTAAACCGCTTGCCCTGGTGAGGCTCGCTGCGACAGCTTCCCTGAGTACGAAAGTGGGATTCTTATGAATTATATGTTAACGGTGTATTTTTTGAATGCTCATGAATTACTCCAACTTTAGCAGAAGGAGATTAGGCCATAGGCTATCTGAAGATCCCGGATAATTGTCTTCCAAAGGATTAAAGATTCCACTGCAGCATTCACAAACATTTTATTTAACTGGACTAGATTTAGTGATGTTTTGGTGCAATTTTGAAAATGTCTTTTTCTCTATGTCTCTGTTTATTGTTTTGGCAATTGTCCAGTCCTCCAGTAACACAGTATTTTTGTTGGTGTGAGATAGATTTCTCATTAAAAGTTTGGATGTTCATTTTATCTGGCTTTTTGAAAAGTAGTTTTAAAAGTTTATTTATTTCAATGCGAGATGTTTTCAAACCAACCACTATCGTCTTGCACCAAATATTGCTAAAGAACGTTACGTTCAGAGCAGACAAGACGGAGCGATCGCTCTCCTGTCTGCGAAGAGGACAGTCTTTGTGCGGAAATCACACTGAGATCCACCTGTTTCTGAAAAGTGGTCCTGCCAATGTTTAAACACAGACTCCACATAAATTCGGTCAGTACTCCGTGTACCATAACCCTGTTGCGGACATCACTGGCCTATTAGAGGCTTTCTATGATAATGCTATGATTGATCGTTGCTCTTCAGAGCTTTTTTTCAGGATAGCCGTGTCGAGCGATCTCCCTCTCTCCCTCGCGACGTGTCGCCTCCAATGTTGGAAGCATCGTCAGGGGTTGGAGGCGAAACGTCGCGAGGAAGAGAGGGAGATTGATTGACACGGCTATCCAGCCAGCTCACAGTTGAGCATCAGAGTTTACCATAGCCTTGTCCAATTTACTACAGCGACTACTACAAGATGTACAAATATTACAAAGTGGCATAATTTCTATAAAATGTAAATGTTACAGAACTGGGTTTTTTTTCATTCGTTCAATACCTTTTCAAACGACACCTCTCAAACAGCAAAATATGAAGAAATCAGCCTTGAAATGTAGCCTTCGCTTCCAATAAAGCAGCACACGTCCAAGGTAGGTTCGGCTTTTCACCAGGTACAGCCAGGAGCCCTAGCGCAAGTGTTTTCTGTCATCACGATAATTGGTTTTCTATTGTGAAATATCGTCTTCAGGAGACTGAGACCACGGCATCAAACTCAATCACACATTTCAAAATCTGTTAGATCAAGTGGCGCGCCGTGGCTGGCATGCGCCTCGCTGCAGGGAATCGCATGGGCCGCCAGTTCAATCTCCCCCCGTGTGTGTAACCCACCGCCTGCAGCCGAGCAGCCCCTGGGCCCCGGGGCAGTTGTACCGCCTGCACACCACCGACAGCTGCCCCACTGGCAATCACAATGGGCTCTCTGGGCATCGTTACAATGGGCTCTCTGGGCATCTCTCTGGGCATCGTTCCCTGGTTTGGAGTCTCGTGCCGGTCACACACGTTAGACGGCAGGATTGTTATTGAATTATACACAACATTGATGGTTGCTCTTCAGAGCTGTTCTTTCGGGATAGCCTGGTCACTGAGCGCTCTCTCTCCTTCGCGACGTTGCGCCTCCCACACCTGAAGGTGTTTCACAGAAAGATTGATCCTGCCCGAGGCGGTTTGATTCCCACCTTGGGCACCTTTCTGTGTGGAGTTTTTGTGTTCTCCCCCTGTTCTGCGCGGGTTTCCTCTTGGTTCACCGGTTTCCTCCCACAATGTAAAACAAAAACCCACTAATTGGCTGACAACGTCATCATATTTCGGACGCAGCGTGTGGCAAGTTGTTGGCGCCGGTAAACCACCCGGCTGCCTCCTCCTCCGCCTCTCTGCGGTTTCCTCGCTACGCCTCTGAGTCGTCTTCTCTAAGTAATACTACCCACGACATTGAATGAATATGTGCCACGCGTTATAAATTGTAAATATAATTATTATCTACCAGAACCTTTGTGTTTACTACCGTGGCAGTTCATCATATACATTCTCAACGCATTCGTCGTTGGCGAATTCCGGGCAATTACGCCTCGCTGTAAAGCGAGATTAACCTCTTGGTCAGGACGACGTGCGTCGAGCAGCGTGTGCGGCTTCGCGGAGACGGATGTGAGTTACCGACAGCCCAGCCGCCCGCGAGTAATTGCACGGCTTGTTTGCCAGCAGATGAAACATTACTGCCAGCAGCGGTTGAGCTGCTTTAAAAGGTCAACTCGCAGAGGCCAGTGTCCCCAGCCCTTATGAAGCAGTGTTTTATCACAGCACAACAGTGTGTTAAGAGCAGGTTGTAAGCGGTTACTCGGCAATTCCGACAAAGGTCACTGTGCGGGTGATTACCGGCTAATTCATCACGATTTTATTGTTTTTGGATGATTATTATTTTTTGCTGTAGTGTAAGGCTGCCGCCTCACAGCAAGAAGGTCCCGGCTAGGGAGGGGGTCTTTCCGCGTGGAGTTTTCACGTTCTCCCTGTGTCCGCGTGGGTTTTCGCAGGGCTCTCCCGTTTCCTCCCACGCTCCAAAGACGTGCTGCTGCCGTTGCATCGGCTAATTGGCCTGCGGACTAAATTGCCCGCGGCGCCACGCAATGGACTGGCGCCGCATCCTGGGTATAGCCCTGCCTTGCGCCCTGTGTCTGCCGGGATGGGCTCCGGCTCACCGCGACCCTGTACAGCATTAAGCGGTTTCTGACACTGGACGGACGGACGGCGCGCGGCCTCACCGCGTCGCGAGGTGTGCGCTGTCTCCGCAGCGCTAACAAGTTGTCATCGAGCCCTGTCGTCCTCCCGCAGCGACACGGGGGACAGGGACGCCGCGGGCACACTCCCCATGCCGGGGAAGCGACGGGCACTCGGGGTGCAGATCACTCGAGAAATCCGAAACTCGTACGACGTAGGATGTGGATTGCATGCGAGGCAATTCCCTGGGAGGCAATAGTGTTCGCTCGTGGGCGGATGAGGAAATAGCGTCTCCTCCGCCCGTCTCAGCTGCAGGCCGCGGGTCCTGTGATGCGCGGTGGCTGTTAGCCAGGCGCACACGCGCACACCCAGCGTGACAGCTTGCAAACTCGGTTCTGTCACACACGGCGAGCGGGAATATTCACATTTAATGCGAATGCTACTGCACTGATCTAGGCTTCAACGGCTCGATGCATGAGAATTGCGTTTCAAAGTGCTCGACACGGCCATCCCGAAAAGACAGCGTTGGATAGCAATGGGGATTTCATCGCTCCATATGCTCAGTGGACTGCCTCTTTGACACATTGGCAGCATCCTCAAGGGTTGAGTGGATGCTGAGAATGCTTCCAACGTTAGAGACAAAATGTCGCGAGGGAGAGGCAGAGCGCTCGACGCGGCTATCCCGAGAGTACAGCTTTGAAGAGCAATGGTAATGAATCTAGCCGTGAAAACCGACATCAGTGACATCAGTAACATCAACCAATTGCCCAAGCCCACTTACTTTCTTAACACTTTAAACATGTACCTCTCGCCTGCGTAAGTTCACTAACAATGTTACTCTTATTTTAACGATCACACACGTAAACAAATCCCCAAGGGTGTAATTAGCAAATTATCATAACCGTCTGAGTGTGAGTATAAACGTAAGTGTGTACTAGTAATTAGCGCTGCAGCGCTGTTATTACAGTTTCTAGTTTTGTGATGTTGCAGACGGACACTGCTATCCCTGCCTCGAGTCCCGATGCAAGGCAGCCAGCCAGCAGTAAATGATATTGATGAATCGATTTCCTGTACCTTCTAATCTGTACTTGTAAGGACATTTGTCCAAACTGATTTTTTTTCAAACCTTGGCAAAGCAGGAGAGTGTAAAGAAAGGCAAAGTTGGCGTCTGTGTTTGTGTGTGTGTGTAGGCCGGTGTCTTTCTGTGTGTAGGCCGGTGAGTTACAGCCTCTTATATCAAGGGATGTGTAAAACATTCCGTGATTGTCTATGTGGAGGGGCAGATGTGGGGTGGAGAAGAATTGTATATTTATAGCAGTGGGGGCTCACTGTCTTTTTCCTGATCATGTGGCCACACACCTCGATTTATTTTCAAATGCAATTTTCTACAAACCAAAATAAACATTGCATTGTGCATTTCCTTGCGAAGTTTCCCCTTGAGACATGAATATTATGACGGTTGCTCCTCAGAGCTGTTCTTCCGGGATAGCCGTGTCCAGCGCTCTCCATCTCTCCCTCGCGACGTTTCGCCTTCCACGTTGGAAGCATCGTCAGGCGTGAGAGGCAAACCGTCGCGAGGGAGAGAGAGAGGAAGTGCGCTGAGTGACACGGCTATCCCGAAGAGCAACCATCATGAGTCAAGCCGTGAAAACCTACATCGGTGCATGACTATTGATATCCCCAGGGCTGAACCTGACTTACTGTGCTCTAATCAGTCACCATCGCTCATTGGCTGTTACCCGATGTTAAGACGTGCGAGCCTTAAACGTGCAACCCATTCATCATCAGTGCACACCGGCGACACCGACATGAGCAAACGCGCACATTCATTATCGCTGCGGCACACCGGGGTGTTCGAGAGCAATGCACACTTGACTCTCGGGTGCCGCGAATCCCAGGATCGTGACCGTGTCCTCCGGTCGTAAATAGGCGGCGTCGTGTCATCACCACGACCGCCGGGGTCAGCATATAGAACAACGAGGTGATGCCTGGAGGTCATTCATCCATCCGTTCATTTTCAGAAACAGCTTGATCCTGTAGAGGGTTGCGGTGGGCCGGAGCCTATCCCGGCAGATGCAGGGCGCAAGGCAAGGATAATACCCAGGATGGGACGCCAGGCCATCACAAGGCACTGGGGGGCAATTTAGTCAGCAGGCAAATTAACCTATGCAGCAGCATGTCTTTGGACTGTGGGAGGAAACCGGAGTGCCTGGCGAAAACCCACGCGGACACGGGGAGAACGTGCAAACTCAACGCAGAAAGGAACCCGAGCCGGGATTGTTGGCGGCAGCGCTACTCACCGCGACGCCATCCGCGTGTCTGGAGGTTGCGTTCGCGTCGCGATCCCTGTCAGGTAATACTTGGTATTGCCTGCGAATTCTACCAAACAGTTCGAGGCCGAGCTGAAAGACAGCGATGTCCAGAAGCTGACCATCGTGCTTCGAAGAATCGCAAAGAAGAAGATCTATTAAATATCGTAAGAAAATAATACATTACGCCAGATATGTTGATCTTCTTCTTCTTTGCGATTCTTCGAAGCGCGATGTTAAATTACAGTTTCCCATTTTCTTACACAGCCCCTTGCATTTTCATTGAACTCCGCAAGGTCTTTTGAGCTGCAGAGGTTGGGTAGTAGAGCACAGACAAGGCAGTGTTCCATAGTATGGTCTGCTTCTCCACATTCACAGGTGGTTGGGCCGGTCTTGTAGCCCCATCTGACCAAAGCATCTTTTGATCGTCCCGTTCTAGTTCTCAGGCGGTTGAGTGTCTTCCACTGAATCCATGGTGCATCTGAGCCAGGAGGGAAGTCTTCAGCAGGTGGGATTCCCATGCCAGTTGCAGGAGGGTCACTCTCAAGCTTTTCCGTCCAGAGCTGGAGTCTGGTTTCCCCTCGAGATGTTGTTAGGGGCTGCACATGGCTGAGGAAGCTTCTTCTTGACTTCAGTCGTTGGGCCGGGGGTTGACGTCCATGAAGGAGGTGGCGTTCATCGCTAGTAGCCTTTGTCATCTCGACTCGACTGGCCACTTCCCGTCGGATATCAGCAGGGGCAATGCCAGCGAGGAGGTACAGGTTGTTTGTGTGTGTGGGTTTCAAGCAGCCAGTGATCAGGCGGCAGGTGTTGTTCAATGCCGGGTCAAGTTTCTTGGCATGGGTTGATATGTAGGCACGTATGCTTATGTAGTGATACAGGTTAGTCAGGCGTAATTGATGACACTAAAATAGTGATGTTATAATTACCGCGCGATAGTTTTAAATAAACTCCGGGTCGCACCATGCTGCAGCTGTCAGCTCGGTTGAAATTACATTTCCTCTCGACTTCAATAGATTCTGTAATTAGTATTGGGCAATCGCGGCACGCCTGCTAACAGCGAGCACATTGGCTTACACCTTGTTGGTGTTGATGCTCCATGTAAAACGAATTACCATCGTGGATTGCTGTGCAGCGGAACGCTCTGCTGAAGCAATAACAACTGGGACGTTTGTTTGCCTGGCAATGTCATTCATTTGGCCATGTCGGGTGGATGAGGGTACACGACACACATCGGCATTTAGTCACGTGGTCCAACAAAAATATTCATGGGAAAGTATTATCTTTGCACCTATTTATTTGGATTACGGCAATTTATGGTGTCAGTCAGGGTTTTTTTTATATAGATAAGCTGAAAAGAACCATTGAGCTATGTAGTTCTTTTTAACAGTTGTCCAAGTTACATCTTCGGGCACTGGGGGAAATTTAGTCAGGACAATTAACCTAGGCAGCGTGTCTTTGGACTGTGGGAGGAAACCAGAGTACCGGGGCGAAAACCCATCTCGGCACGGGGAGAACATACAAACCCCACAGAGAAAAGCTACCCGATCCGGGAATCGAACCCAGGGTCTTCTTGCTGTGAGGCATCAGTGCTACTCACCGCGCCACCATACAACCCTTTTGTTTGTTGGTGGATTGTTTAAGAATGCAGGGACCTGCTACAGGACTCCTGTCCACGGTGATGATCTGAATGATGGTCGCTACATATTTGCGGGCAAACCCCACGGTCAAATGCAGATAAACTCGCAAAATTCCCCGATTAATTCCGTGGCTACTGGGTGTATTTCTGATCGGGTCTGCGACGCACGCTCGCCCCTTGCCACGGACAAGCGGAGTCGTCCTGCGACAGAACTGTACCGAGTGCGTGCGGCCACCGACACACGCGACTGCTGAGTCGGTGGCTCTCGATTTAAAGTTAAACTAATTCCCTGGTGCTGCGGCTGCGTTGGACGTGTTGCAGAACGAGCGGAAACGACACTAACCCAGCACGTTCCGTCAACAATGTGCTACGAAGAAGAGCCTTGGTTTTGTATTACTCTGCAGGGACGTGTTATTGCCGAATGTGCTGAGGTTTGTGCGTATTTATAGCTGCTGCCCATCATCATTATCGGCATTTACGTCGCCGCCTTGAAAAAAATATCCGCTAAAAAATGCTGGAATTCTTCGACCAGAATGCCGTGGGGGTCTCTCAGCCAGACCTCATCTTCCGAGAGATCTTCACACGCCAGCACATCCCACAGCGACAGCACCCCCCTCGAGGAAGACTGGCACACGAAAAATGTTGTTCTCACTTAAAAATAACAGAAAAGCGCCCGTAAAATTGAATTAATTATGGTTGCTCTTCAGAGCTGTTCTTTCGGGATAGCCGTGTCGAGCGTTCTCCATCTCTCCCTTGCGACGTTTCGCAAGGGAGGAGAGGGGCGTGATAAAGAGGTGACTGCAGAGAAGAGGAGGTCGGATACGAGACGCAGGGTTTCATGGGGTAGAGGGAGAGCGATGAGGCGACAGCAAGCCGTTAGTGGGGACTCGTGGTGCTGCGGGTCCTGAGGGGCAGGTCAGAGGTTTGGAGGTCACGGAGGGTCTTGAAGCGCGGTGCTGTGCGGGACATCAGAGCGAGGGGCAGCAGATGCGCTTGAGCGAAGGTGTGCGGTTGGCTGTGTGATGGAATATCCACGGGGGTCCTGGCTAAGCTGACACCACGTATAAATGGCCATTAGAAAACGTGACTCAGCCCCCGTGCGACTGCACGGGGGCGGACGATATGCCCGAGGGGCGCAGACACCGGGGTGCTACAAACCGGGATGAAATCACGGAGGGGACCCCGTATCATGCCTCGCCCCAGGATCCACGCCGACGACCCTGCTGCGCCACGGCCGTGATGGGAGATGTGGCCTTGGGTGGAATGTTTTCCGTCTCCCCGTT
>JAZEWU010000030.1:7513598-7527057 GCA_036362915.1 Geotria australis | reverse complement strand
GCAGTGCTGCTCACTGAAACAACAGCTGTTTTTCTATCACGGTTCCCGCAGCGAGGCTCTTACACAGGGATGAAGAGCTCTACTCTCTGGTGGGATAAGAGCCCCGGTGAGCTGAGTGCTCTATTCCGATTTGCTAGGAGCCCTGGTCAGCCAAGGGCTCTATACCCTAGTGAGCTAAGACCTCCACCATGGTGAGCTAACAGCTCTACCCTGGTCAGCCAAGAAAACAGAGCTGTCAACATCGCGCGATTTTTTGTAACGGTAATTAATACAAATCACTTTGCATAATATTTTACCAAGCAAAATGCATAAACCCGCCGATTCATTAAGTGGCAAGTTTTTTTTTTTTAATACAACGCGTTATTCTGCCCTAATTAGTTTACGATCCCAATCAAGGGTATCATATTGGACTGTGCTGGAAGTTAATCCGATCCGATTGAGTTGGAAAGGGATTGCGGACTGATTGAATTGCGAGGTGTGGGAGGAGCCGCGGCCGCCTTCCGGCTCCCACGGGGTCCCGGAGCTCGCTCAGAGAGCCCAGCTACTTCAACCTCTCCAAGACATCAACATTCCGAACGCACAGGCATACTTTGTGTATCTCTATGGGTCTCTATTGATCTCTATGGGTATCTATGGATGTCCATGCGTCTGTATGGGGCGCCATGTATCTCAATGTGTCTCTGTGGGTCTCTGTGTGTGACTGGGGTCGCCACCTGGCCTGGTTTATGTTGGTTAATTTTATTGTACACCGGCAAAAAGGTCCAATGGTATCAGTAAATAATTTGTGTCAAGATTTTCTATTTTACATTTTATTTTAACTGTAATTTCCGTTAACCTCTCTTTCAAACTTAAATATGACAGTCTGATTCAATAGGATGGTGGCTTTTTTTTGCGTGACCTTAAATACTGATTAGTAGAGGGGCAGACAATCTTACTGGTTCAGGTATCGGATAAGATAATCAGACAGGCCGTGCATGCAATGGGGAACATTTCATTATTTATTTGGCTACCGTAAGAAATGAGCGCTGGGACTATGACCCGTTTAAATTCGTGTCACATCTTGATTGGATTATTGAACAGTGTTCACTCAGTAAATCACTTGGAGGGACATGCGTTCATGTTTAAAAGGAAAACACAGGCGTTACGATTGAAATACTGCAGTGCCCTAAATATTCCACACCAGGGATCGTTCGACACTGTACGTGAAATAAACATCTATTGGGCCAGTGTGGCCAGTTAGGGTCTCACCATTCAATTAGAAAGGTCACAAGTTCGATTCCTGGCCAAGAAAAATTTGTAAGAAAAAATCCTTTTGATGCTTGCTCTTCAGAGCTGTTCACGTTGGAGACATCATCAGGCCTCCAACGTGGGAGGCGAAACGTCGCAAGGGAGAGATGGCGATTGCTCGACACGGCTAGCCCGAAAGAATAGCTCTGAAGAGCAACCGTGATGAATCGAGCAACGAAAACCTACATCAATACATCAATCCTTTTTCCAACAGTAAACAGTGTTAGTAATCTTCTTCTTTGCGATTCTTCGAAGCACGATGGTCAGCCTCTGGACATCGTTATCTTTCAGCTCGGCTTCGAAGTGTTTGGTCGAATTGGCAGGCAATACCAAGTACTACCTGACAGGGATCGCGACGTGAACGCTTCTACCTTGACCCCCAGTGTTAGTAATGAATACACACTGTATTCCAATTTATTAAAAAATGTGTACCAATCATAGGTAATGAAAATAAAAAATGCCTCTCTCAATGCTAATTATTTTTAAGTTAACATGATGTTAAACATTTTTAAACGCGGAGCACACATCTTTCATTTATTCTCGTGTGATTATTTAATTTGGGGAAAAAAAACTTCTCTTTTAAATGGTACAGTAATTATATGTCAATCAACTTTGGCGTTCCAGTGATTATTAAATTATTTCAGGTTACTGTCAACTGACAGCGTTTGCTTCAAAGTATAATACATTGATTAAAACGCCTCACAGCGGGGCTAATGTTAAGTGAACTACACTTGAAATATATTCAAACTCTCTATCCATACTGGAGGTAGATAAACGTACACACACCTCGGCTCGGGTGCCTTTCTGTGTGGAGTTTGCATGTTCTCCCCGGGTCCGCGTGGGTTTTTGCCAGGCACAGCGGTTTCCTCCCACAATCCAAAGATATGCTGCTGCATAGGTGAATTGGCCTGCGAACTGCATTGCGCCCGGTGCCCTGTGATGGACTGCCGTCCTATCCTGGGTAGAGCCCTGCCCTGCGCCCTGTGTCTGCCGGGATAGGTTTTGCATCGATTTGGATAAATTCCAACTCAAAAGACAAAACATATTTATTAACTCGACCGCCCGGGACCTTCTGGGATTCGAACCCGGGATTTCTGGATGTGAGGCGGCAGCGCTACTCACCGCGCCAATGTGCTGCCCTGTTTTGAAGTGTAACTACAGTGAATAATTAAGTATGCATATCATGGTCCTAGAATCATAAGCAGAGAGTATTAAAAGTGAATCGCAATGCGCTCCTGTGATGGGTGTAAATTAATATACTGTGACTGATGAAAGCAAATTGCTGCACACTGTTTAATAATGTAACAATTGCACAGAGTGGAGGCCTATTTGTAACTGGCGGTTATGTACTTACTGCGTTAACTTTCTAAGGATTAAATCAAAATGTTTTACAGCCGCGTTTTTTTAATCCCACACAAACACAAGCTCCACATGCAAGGAAGTGTTATGTACAGCAATTGCTGAGCATTATACTTGTGCCAATGTCAAAACATTTTAGGCTGACTGGACAGTTACACCGCTGGATTGTGGGAAATTGGAGGAGCTTGGGCAGGCCTTCATCCAGCAGCGGATTGACCATGGTTTATGGTGATGATCATGAAAGCCCCCGGCTCGGGTGCCTTTCTGTGTGGAGTTTGCATGTTCTCCCCTTGTCCGCGTGGGTTTTCACCGGGCACTCCGGTTTCGTCCCACAGTGGAAATGCATGCTGCTGAATAGGTTAATTGGCCTGCTGACCAAATTGCCCCCAGGACCCTGTGATGGACTGGCGTCCCATCCACGGTATAGCCCTGCCTTGCGCCCTGCGTCTGGCGGGATAGGCTCCGGCTCACCGCAACCCTGTACAGGATGAAGCGGTTTCTGACAAGATGAAAACCATTAACATGTGTAAAGAAGCAAGTACCTATGCGTCGTTGCCGACCCTTGGTCCCACAACAAATCTGCAGGCACGTAATTGCCACGACGATTACGGAGGGTTGGAAGGCAACCTCGAGTATTCAAGTGCAGCTCAGGGGCAGCGCCACGAGCAAGCATCTGTTGTGGG
Organism: Geotria australis; assembly: GCA_036362915.1. Classification (NCBI taxonomy): domain Eukaryota; kingdom Metazoa; phylum Chordata; class Hyperoartia; order Petromyzontiformes; family Geotriidae; genus Geotria; species Geotria australis. The sequence continues at coordinate 7,523,728 of JAZEWU010000030.1, read as the reverse complement.
ATCGTGGAAAGGAAATTGATTTATCCCGGAAAAGCTCACGTTGAGCCTCACGATACATTAACGTGTGGATATCTGCATTGGGATGAGATGTTTGGGCCAAGGCTGCTCTGGAGTAACGATCAGCACGATGAACTTGCGATCCAGAGGTCGCCGGTTCAACCACTTGGCGCGGAGGTTAATAATAATAATAATCAATACAATTGATATCGCGCACGGTATTCATTCAATTTCGAAGGTGTTCATTTGAAGGGAGAACGGCTCAGAGGCCCGAAGGAACCGCGGTGAAGCCATGCGGTTAACCAGCGCCAACCCGCCAGACACTGCGTCCTATATAGTATGATGTCATTGCCCGATCAATTAATTCGTATTCTTTTTTTGTTGTGGGAGGAAACTGGAGAACCCGGAGGAAACCCACGCAGAACGGCAGCAAGAGAACACACAAACTCCGCACAGAAATGCGCCCGAGGCAGGAATAGAACCGTCTCGGGCAGGAGTCTCTCTCGCTGTGACGCGCAGACGTCAGCACTGCGCCACCCTGCCACTCCGATAGCTGTCACACGGACACAACCGGACAACACATCGGAGAACAGACTGTAGCGTCAAGTGCTGTTAGCGAGCACCTAAGAAGGTCGACACGGCACACGAGGGGGTGGGTGACCAGCACCACGCCCGGCCGCACTTGTCTCCCAAATGGCAATGTTTGCACACCGCACCAGGTACTCGTTTGAGGCTGAGTCGACCTCGGGGAGGCCCAGGACCGGTTCAGATAATCGTCACTAGTGTTGGCCGTGAGCGGGATTCGAATTCGGGTCGCCAGGTTTGTAGCCCGGCGTGCTAACCACTGAGCCACCGCTCCCCACAACAATACACACGTGATGACAGAGCACGGGACGTGAGCTGCCACGAAAGCAGCTCCTCACATCGCGATGACGCGCCTCGTAGAGATCCAAAGGTTGATGCGTGTTGCTAATCAAGTAAAACCTCGCCAGAAAACCATTTCTCGTACATCTTCCCCACACAACACCGCGAGTGCCCGTCATTAACTAACATCTTTAGTCGGCTCCGCGTACTCATTAATATTTAGTACGGTAGCGCGGAACAGCAATTATTTTAAAAGCGCCGATTTTAGGGACCCGGCTGATATATGGTTATGCACTGAGGATGATTTGAGCGGGGTACTTGCCGCACGGTACTGCCTCATTTCCCCAAGTGTCGCAGAAACATTGACGCCGAGCGGTGGGACAGAACGACGCGCTGTAATTCTTCGCGAGATGGCAAGTGAGTGGCCTCATCTGGGCCATCGGGCCTCAACGCGGGCGGCGGCGGAGGCACCGCGAACAGAGAGAGGAGAACGGCCCGCACGGGAAACATTGCCTACAACGACCGGCGCCCCTCTCTCTTTGTTTATGATTACCGATAATTCACTGCGGCAAGTGCGTGAAGTAATTAAAGTCTCCTTTCGCTGTAACTCGTTGCTGGAGCGTCTCCTCCCAACCGAGCGTCTCCTCCCGAGCCGCCCATTCCTGGAAAGCGGAACCTAGCGATCGTATATTTCAAAGAAAGTTTCATGTCAAATCGGGTTTGCGGGCGCCATTTGAATGTGAAACACATTACTTTTGCGATTACCTGCATTTCCTTTACACAAATATGGCTGTGTGGTCAATCCGCGTGAGGGGTTTTTCGGTTGCGGCACCCACAACCTGGAACAGCCTGCCACACCTATTGCGTCAAACACAGTCCTCTACAGCCTTCAAAAAACTCTTAAAAAGTCACCTTTTCACCGACTCACAACAAACCGACTGAGCAGGGTGTCTCCGCGCCTCCGAATCAACGGGTGCAACGCGCCCGGAGAAAATGCGCCGCGCGTTACAAAAGTAGATTATTATTATTACTATTTGTACTGATTCATGATGGTTGCTCTTCAGAGCTGTTCTTTCGAGATAGCCCTATCACTGAGCGACCTTCCTCTCTGCCTCGCGGCAACCACAGAACGCAAGGCAGGGCTGTACCTCGGACAGGACTCCAGTCCATCACAGGGCACCGGGGGCAATTTAGTCCGCAGGCCAATTAACCTATGCAGCAGCAGCATGTCTTTGGCCTGTGGGAGGAAACCGGAGTACCCGACGAAAACCCACGCGGACACGGGGAGAGAACATGCAAACTCCACACAGAAAGGCACCCGAGCCGGGATTCGAACTCGGGTCCTTGTTGATGTGAGGCGGCAGCGCTAGTTCCCGGTTGGTGCTGATTGCAGTCGTGCGTCCGTGTCTCGCTGGGTGGCGCTGTGTCGAGAGCGCGTGCGATTCGACCGCTCCCCCCACTTAGTGTGGAGGTGAACTGTGGTAGTTCTGCGGGTCTACTGGTCCTTGTCATGGGAAGGTGGAGTTTATACCACCGTCTCGGGTCACCGACCAAATTGAGCATCGCCGTACCGCTGATTTGAAGAGGGGGAAGGTGTGATTTATCGGTAGTGACACAACTGCGACATTGACCGGACTTGGCAGCTCTCTGCACTATAAATACATACTCTATGGAGAGGAATGGGAGGAGGGGGGGTAAGAAATAAAAGGGCTCCAGTGATCTTCAAAGGCCAATGACAGAAGCATCGAAAGCATGACGGCCGTGAGAAGAGCTGGGATTCCGTCAGTCCCCAACGCCGGTGTGACGCGCGTCACAGCCTTCGCTCGAGGTTGAGAGCGACGAGACTCGAGCGACAAAACCTTCTCTCTCACCCCGTGTGGCTGTCATTTTATTCCATCGCACGAACGGCCCGCATGCCGGCAAACCACCGTGCTTGACGGATTGCCGATATGCTGATGTTGGTTTTCACGGCCTGATTTATGATGGGTGCTCTTCAGAGATGCTCTTTCGGGATAGCCGTGTCACTGAGCGCTCTCCCGCTCTCACTTGCGACGTTCGCCTCTCAGGTCTGGTTAATGTCGTGTGAGCGTGCTTACAACGTGGGAGGCGAAACGCCGCGAGGAAGAGAGCGCTCGACACGGCTATCCCGAAAGAACAGCTCTGAAGAGCAACCATCAGATTTACATATTTTAGGTTTTCAATCACATTTTTTTAAATTGGATTTACTTTTTCAATGTATAAAGTGCTCTGTACTCTATACTGTAAAGCCATGTTTTTTTGTGTGATGTATAGAAACCCGCAGTGTTGGCCCGCTTAGGTACTGAGTAGACAACATATTCATGAAACACTGAGATGCAGTTGTAAAATACGTTTACCGACTGTAGCTGAATATTTTTGAAAAACTGTTCTCGCTGTAATGTGTCAGAGGTGCCGTGGTCCGCATCCACGCGCGGCGCCATGTGTTCTCATTTGTGAACCAAATGAGGCGCTCTTTCCATTTACTGCCGGCCATCTGGATTAACGCAACGTAATCCTACTCATCGCAACATGGTCCTCACAAACACTCACAAGCTGTAACCGACGGACAAAAGTGTGCTCGGACAATTACACATGCTTTTCGATATCACAGTTACAAGTTGATTGAAGGGTTTGAGCCGTTCGACAGTTGTGTGTGCACGTGTGCATGAAAGAATGTAATAAACACGTTCTATTAATCTTGTTCTATTTATCTTACAATGTACCATGTTAACATTAAAAGGTGACATTTTCTTGAATTGTGTAAACCCTATGTTCACACCAGTCCAGGGTATGATCGTAACACTCGATAAGAAACAAAGTTTTGCTGGCTGGCTGACGCCACCAACATACCACAGCGTTGATCCGCGTCCGTACGTCGCGCTTAGGTCACCGCCCTCTCCCCAAACTGTGGATCCCACGCGCCTGTGCGGGATGTCCAAGTAGTTACATAACTGTTTTAAGTTACAGAACAGATTATTTAATTTCATCCAGAGAGAAATCTAATAAGTGAAAAACAATCTCAACCACGGCGATGCAGCTTTGCATCAGTCCGGAGTAATATTTCAATTAGCACTGTGTTTGCCAGGCAAACCACAGCCACTTCCAGGGGGACTGTCAAGCTGTGCACTGAGCCTACAGATAAATCAGTGGAGAGAATGACCCAGATGCCATCGGTGATTTGCGTTTGAGAATCCTAACGCAGAAGTGCATCATGGTGATTATGATCGCCTGCGCACTGCCGGATGGAGGCCTCCGTGTCGTCTCCCACGGCCTCGCGATGCAACCATCGATCCGGCTCCTACACGCGATTTTAACGCATTGCTCCATCTCCGCAGTGGTCGTCCTATCGGATTAATTCAGCCATTGTCAGAACCCGCTCAATCCTATACGGGGTTTGCGGTGAGCCTGAGCCTATCCCGGCAGACACAGGGCGCAGGAAAGGGCTATACCCAGGATGGGACGCCAGTCTATCACAGGGCAGGCGACTCTCCCAATGTACCCAGAGATCCCCCGTGTAGCCTTAACAGACTGGTAGGGCAAGTGCTGTTAGCGAGTAGCACCTATGGAGGACTGAATGGCACACGAGGGGGTCGGTGGCCAGTACCACGCCTGCCCGCACCAGGTACTCATCTGAGGCCGAGTTGAGCTGGGAGGAGGCGCGGGACCGGTTGAAAAAATCGTCACCGATATTGGTAGCCGCGAGCGGGAATCGAACTCGGGTCACCGGGTTCATTGCGCAGCGCTAACCGCTGCTCACTGTGCAATTGTACCGAGCACACAGTGCCAGCGGGTTTCACGGTCACCGCACGATGGTATTCCCAGCGTTTGGTATTCCCAGCGTTTGGTATTCCGAGCTGCACCTATGCGCTGTGCCGTATCGCATGCAATCTTTGAAAAAGTCTTCTGCCAGATCTCCTCATCACGCATGCACTTTCAAAGCTGCTTTTGTCTGTGGTGTTGACGTCTGTTTTGCATAATTTAATTGCACGTTACATTTAAAAAAAAAACGCAGTTTGAAGGGAACAAAAATATCACGTTAAGACTAATTTGACGAATACGTTATTTAATATGAAAAATCCAATGCATATAAAGGCGTTGCCTCTATGATTAGATTATTAGATTTGCAACACCGATGTTATTTCACCTTCATATGTATTTGTCCCACGCTGCCACTACACGCCGTGCATAATTATAGTGGTTTACAATGCAAATGAGGCAGCGCGCCGCACGGGCGGCACTCACGGCCTCTCGCCTTAGCGACGATTACCCTACCAATGTATCATTTGGATTCTGCTTCAATCACACACCATTCACACCTTGCGGTGAAGATCCCCGCAGCTCGCACGCACACACACACACCCACACCCCACGACGGTGGCCAACTACGAGACGCTCCCAAGTGCACAATCGTTTGACGTGCTGTGACGGCGATGGTCCTCGCTGGGGAGTGCACGGTAAGAGGGTAAAGGTGCAGGCCTGCAATTCCCGCTCACGCTGCTGCTGCTGCTGCTGCTGCCGCCGGAAGAAGGGTCTCCCCGCTAGAGGGGAGACCGTGGCCTACTCTTCCACACTGGACGGATGTCTTGGAAGAGGTGGGAGCCACTGACACTTTACCTCATCACACACGTACTGCTGCTTGACGGACGGATGTTCCCGTTTTTGCGACTGGGTGCACAGAGGCGAGCGAGGCAGGGGGGAGGGATTTAAGGAAGTTCACCCAAAGCTGTTCTTTCGGGAGAGCCGGTTTAGAAAATGGATGTTTCTTGACGCCATCCGCCTACTTACAGCCGGTTATTCGATCGGCCAGCCCCACGTGTGGTGGAGTGTGGCTTCTCCCACCTGCATGTCTGGCCAGAAAGGAAGAGTAGGCCAAAAATACTGTATAGGAGCTTTCCAGAGGTCCCTGTATTGAAAGTCAGCAGTGCAGCGAGTGAGCAATTGCAGCGCTGCAGCTGTAGCTTTGTTGTTTACACGCAAACAAACTCTCGTCCGTACTAATGTCTATTGGTTTACCCTTTTAAATACTCTCAAAGTTTTCCACATAACTAATTGTGGGTATGTGTTTTGCACAGGAATGGCAACTGCTATAGAAGCTTTTGGGTTGAATGGTCGGCTGTAGATGATGATTTATGCAATTAAAATCCACATATATCATCGAGTCGTTTGAAAAATGGGACCCGCTTTGAGCAGCTCAAATTACGTGCTTGTATTTAGATACACGCACATAATCGTGGTCGTTTTCCCCAAACGCAGGGTTTGAACAGATAAATAATGACTCCACCCTCCGTCAGCTAATGCAGAATTTATATCGGTGGCTGTTTATTATATCGCAGCAAACTTCTCGGTGCAGTATATACTCGTAGCTTTCACACGTCATGGGAAATCTACCACGCATTTTTTTTTTTTACAGGAGTGTTATTTAAAATCTTGACCAACTCTATAAAGCTGACAAACAGTCTTGAAGGAAAACGCCTAATTATCGCCGCGTTTGTTTGTGCAGGAACACCGCGACGTGTTTAGCATTCACTCCAAGCCGCCGCTTGTGGAGCCGTCGTCTTGCCGGCTGAGAATATAGCTGTAAATTAAGCCAAACAGGTTTTAGATTAAGCCGCTAAGCAACACACGTCGCATACCAAGCGAACTAATTCGCACGTGGCAGCGAATACGTCGCGGCCGACGCAGGATCAGACGAGGAGCCGGCGCAGCGGGTGGGGTCTCGGGATAACGTCGTCTCGTTTACAAGTCTGCCTCTGGCATGCCGCCGCATCATCTGGAGTCTGAAGAGGGTCAAGTGCCGTTAGCGAGTAGCACCTACAAAGGTCGACACGGCACACGAGCAAGTGCGTGGCCAGCAACACGTCCGGCCGCTTTTGTCTCCCGGGTGGCGATGTTTACACACCGCGCTGGGTACTCATTTGAGGCTGAATCGGCCTCGGGGAGGCCCACGACCGGTTCATAAAATCGTGACTGGTGTTGGCGGTTAGCGGGATTCGAACTCGGTTTGCCAGGTGTGTAGCCCAACGCGCTAACCACCATCACCACCACCACCACTACCATCATCATCATCATCATCCGCACGAGCCGCAGTCCTGAACCTCACCCATTCCCACCACCATCGCCCCCCACACTCGCAGGCGACACGCGAGCCGAATGGTAATCCGTCCCCGCGATCTGCCGATTCGCAAGAGGACAAAAGTTACGGCGGAACTTCGAGGTCCCCGCGCCGGGAATTCCACAGCGCAAACAAAAGAACGTCGCTAAATGTCATTCGGCCACGAGCGAATCTATCCGCGCACCGAGCATTGGCAGCAACCGAAGCGGCCTTTGATCGACACCGGCGATCGGAGAGAGATGCGGCGCGCGGCGTTTCGCGCGAGCGTTTGCGGAAACGCCGAGCGTTCGCGTCTTGGCCGTGATGCACCGTGACGCGATTAACGCGGCTCCGCTCGAGATCCGAAGGTAACCGAGTCCGAGGGGCGCAGGAGTCTATTCCGCAGATTGAAAACTACAGCTGGTTCCTCCATCAGGAGCTCCGATGAATTGCGGTGTCATCATCGCCAGGGAGCATCGGGGTCGCATGTTAAGACGAGTAGATCGTTTATAAATGGAATAAAAAGTCGAGGACAAGATTGTGCCCAAGGTTAGAATTTGTTTTAAAGGAGGAAATGTGTCAGAGTGGGGACCATCGATATCGAGGCAGCGACAGATTAACCAGATGGAAAGATAGCAACGGAGGAGCAAATTGTTTGCCATGAACGGATGGAACCCTTTAGATTCGTCCCTAGTACTGCGCTAGGGACGTTAGCAACGTCGAGATTGAGAAGTCTCGGCTCGCTGAGGCATAGCTCAGAGACGGGATACTGGAGCATGGAGGACAGATGCTGAGTGACCTTTACAGAACCCATTTGGCGCTCACTAATTAACGAAGCTTTATAGAACCCATTGGGCGCTCACTCATTAGACAATCTTTTCCTAAATCGTCGAAAAATTGCCTCGGCAATTACGGACTACACAACTTCCGAGAGGACAGGAGTGGGGTCAATTGGACGGCGGTTAGAGGGAGGGATGGTACGGGCGACCTTTCCAGCACGACAACATAATGTGGGGTTTGTAAGATTGCCGACGACTGACGTAGAACACCTGGGGGGCCAGCTTGGATGCACAGGTATACAAAGATGACGGGAGGTACACCATCTTTCTTGATCTCCACGATACACTGATAACCCAAACGGCTACGAAACCGGAGCCAGTTACTGCGTGTGGCTGCCAACACGGGTCACAACGCGCCCTGGCTCGTCCACAATGGCGTCACGGGCAAGCGGGGTCAAGGTTTTGGAGTCAAGGTCACGGACAAGGGAAGCCGGAGGGCTTTTTAAACGGAAAATTGCAGTTGACAATTTTCTAAGGCGGTTTTGGCAATCACGATAAAATCGTGACAACAGGATTTCGAGCGGGCCATGGAGCCGATTGCGCTCGTTTTCAGAGCACCTTAATGTTTCTGTAAGGTTCATTCTGAAACATGTACCGCGCTCGGCTTGAAAAAAAAAACCAGCAGAAAGTAAGCCAGTGAGCTCGCAAAGCTCTTGACAAGGATTCCCGCAATTGAGACAGCAGACGGCGCGGAACGGCGCGGGCGCGCGGGCCGGCGTACCTCATGCGGAGGTTGCCCTGGCTGGGCTGGCCCTCGAACACGGCGAGCAGGTCGTAGTCCTCCTCAAGCGCGAAGGACACGAAGACCAGCTGGATCCTGTTGGGCTCCTGCGTGCGGATGGTCCACGTGCAGTTGGCGCCGTTGGGGTAGCCGTACGGGTACCCGGGACTCTCCACCGTGCCGTTCCTGGCCGTCAGCACACCGCCGCACGGCTCCCCTGCGCAAAAAAAACACAAACGGACCCCCCCCCCGGATTATAATTTTAATCATTTTAAATTTCGGGGGCCTTCCTGTGTGGAGTTTGCGTGTTCTCCCCGTGTCCGCGTGGCTTTTCCCCGGGCATTCCGGTTTCCTCCCACCGTCCAAAGGCATGCTGCCAGGATAATTGGCGTACTGGCTAAATTTCCCCAGGCGCCCTGCGATGGACTGGCGTTCCATCCTCGGTGTTCCCCTGCCTTGCGCCCTGTGTCTGCCGGGATAGGCTCCGGCGCACCGCGTCCCTGTACAGGATTAAGCGGTTTCTGAAAACGGATAGATGGATGGATAATTTTGAATTTAGAACGTGCACACATGCCGTTCAACGTCAAAGGTATTAATTCGAGCAAGAGCGAACTGCTCAACACGGCACATGAAGGGGTGGGTAACCAACACCACGCCCGGCCGCCTTTATCTCCCTAGTGGCAATGTTTACACACCGCACTAGGTACCCATTTGATGCCGAGTCGACCTAGGGGAGGCCCAGGACCGGTTCAGAACATCGTCACTGGGTGTTGGTGGCCGTGAGCGGGATTCGAACTCGGGTCGTAGCCAGGTTTGTAGCCCAGCATATCGCTAACCGCTGCACGCAACACGCAGGCGCGGAGACGCGCCGCCTTATCGCCGGCATCCACGCGTCTCGCCCGGCGTGGGCAGACAATCGCGTCGGTGAAAGATTACGCGGCCGAGCGCGGGGATCGTGAGATCGAGGCGCCCGTTGGAAATGCCACGCGGGCCACATATCAGTCGGCGTGTGCGCGCCTATCCGTTGCGGGGCACAAACAAAAATGAACGCGCATTAAATACCCGAGGAGTCCCCAGAAACCTCGTCACGGCTCTCGGCTTGTTGTCTAGCGCGCGGCGTCGGGCACGGCTCGCGTTCACATCGCTGAACGCGCGCGCTAAGCCGTGCCGCCCTGCGAAAACATGTAAATGCAAAGTGTAAGCAACCGATCTCTATTCGTGCTAGGAAATTGTAACAATTTCTCAAGAAAGCCCCCGAGTATGTTGCGATCTGCAAAGGAGACACCGTTATGCACACGTGCATAGGCTGGAGCTATTGCTTCTGGGATTATAAAGGTTCGCTGCTCACACCTGTGATTAGACAAAGACTACCTGGAGAGTCATTATGCAATATTAAACTAGGGCGAAATATTAATTCTCAGGTCTCACAGTCAGGGCAAAGCAACGGTTCTATTTCCAGCAGTTTAAGCCAAGTTCAGACAGTGTGGCAGTGCGAAGCCCACAGTGCGTGATGTGGAGGCTAAAACTCAGCAATCTGGCACGGTCGGGAGCACAGGTGGTGCCCCAGCCAGTCATCTCAGTCGGGCAGCCAATGGCACCT
>JAZEWU010000030.1:7495715-7513528 GCA_036362915.1 Geotria australis | reverse complement strand
TGGCCTGGCACAGGCGCCGTGGTGACGTCACCGCCACTTAGTGGCGAACAGCGGCTGTTGTTGTGGATGTCGGGCTATGCAGCACAGCTCTTGCTTGAACGCAGCTCTGCCTCGAGCCCGGCTCCGTCGTGCCTTAGGCACGAGCGGCTCGGCCCGGCCTCGACTCACGGCAATCCCGAGCGCGGCAGGGGCCGCGTGCCGTGCTGGCTCTGGTCCAGCGGGGCTCTGGGCCAGCACGCGAGAGACGCAGCCAATCCTCAACAGAGCCGTGACTTTGGATATGGGCACTAATATTTGTCATGGGCAATGGCCACAGCACACACGCGCGCGTTGGACGGCGGTGAATTCCTTCAGACCCAGGATGTTGCGACGTGGAGGACGGTGAGATTCACGAGGACAGTTGTCGCAGAAGCGCACAATGAAGCCTGATCAAGGGTCAGTGGTCATCTGGGATGTTGCCGTCTGTAATGACTGGAGTCGGTTTGAGCACGGATAGTGTTGTGGATTTTGGTTCGCAGCAAAGTGTGCCCTGCCATGTTCCATACATTGCCACGACAACTCGGGCAGAAGCAGCCCTGCAGCACAAGGCTCTCGCTACTGCAGCCATGCTCATGATGAACTTGGAATTACCCATCATCCCATATTCCGTCCATCTGCTGGGATTCGCAGATTGCAGAAAAGCGCCATCATGGATTTCATGGAACTCACTTCTGGAATTGTTGATAAGCGGATCATGGATAAGACGCGTTTTACTATTATAATAATAATGATACACAGCTGTGGTTACCTTCAAACTAACGCTACAAAACCCCTCCGTTCACGCCTGTCAATCAGCGGTTTGCCACTCGGTTTAAACTGGGGAGGCTAAGCCAGTTGAGAGACCTTCTCCGGAACATTCATTCCACTCGAACAACTCCGCAATGATGCAGCGCCAACATTTGTAATTTTTGGAACATCGAAAAGCGCATTAGGTTTGTCTCTGAATGAGGCAAATCTATGCACGCATAAGTACTACTAAAAATATAAAAAGCTCTCCCTGAATTTTCCAGGTCTGCTTTTGTTATACTTCCAGCTATAAGCATCTGATGAGTGCGGCCTATTATTATGCTAAACCCAGAAGCGGTTTTCCCTAAAGCATGCTTTTATATGAGCGAGTATACTCCACTAGGGACGTGACAAGTACCATTGTGCATGCATCGCAGTGTCTGCAGGGTTGGCGCTGGCTGACCACATGGCTGACTCCCCCCCACTCCCTGCAGTTTCTTCGCTACGCCTCCTTTTCCATGTCTCGTCCATTGTGTTATTGTGTTATTATTGTAAATATGCGGTTCCTGCGTAATAGAATCTGAGAAATATTTCCCAGCATATCCTGTCTATAAATGTAATAATTTACAGCTGTTTATTAGAAAGATTTTCATTATTACAGCAGAAAAATACCCAGTGAGCTTGCACGCTCTTTACACGATTGCTGCAACACAACAAACACGCAAATTGGCAAACGTAACTAAAAATATGAAAATAACAAATTAACCAAACATAAACACAACAAAAACCATTTACACACAGCATTAATTGATTAAATAAAAAAATACAAATTCCGATTGTAAAAACAGAAACAAATTATAGGTAGCGTATTCAACATTGAGAGGCAACAAGTGCAACAAGATTTGCAATCACAACTAGGCAGCAAATGTAATTAAAATTCTATTAAAGCACTGCTGGCTGAAGAGCCGCCGAGACATGGGGATTTTCACACAGTGCAGGTTGGAAAAGGCGAGAAGAAGGGTGCCTACGGACAGTTCAGAAACCACTCACCGCCGACGCTAGCCACGGTTGGGAATCTAACGTAGGTCTTAAAGGGTTGAGAGCGCAGCGGAGTATTCGCGGCGCTGTCAGCCGCCTCCGCGCGCTGCGCCCTGCATCGCCCCCGCGTCGCCGTGAGCGTGTTGCGAATGAGCACGATCCGTACACTGTATACGAGAAGCTATTTCCAGGCAAATCTCTCTTTGGGAACCCAACTGTTGTCACCTTTGAAAATTAATCAGGTGCATTATCTTTAAAAAAGACAAGCTTGAAAAAATAATCAATAATGACCCGACGGCCTTGGCCGTGCCGTGTTGGTTTGGCGCTCCAATTAGCCGCCACGATAAAGTGCGGTTGCCCTCGGGAGCTCGGATGGAAATATGCCGATTTATCAAATCACGCAGACGCGTGTCTTCTAATAGCCAATGTTTTGCAAACTTAAAAACGAATCAATACGCCGCGAATACAATCCGCGAGTGGATACGACCTATTCTGAAAAGTCTGTGCGGTTCACGTCCAGACGACGTGAATCCGCGCGTGCTTCTGATTACCTGCAGATACTTTCATGTGTTCCAGGGCAACTAAAAACCACTTCAGTGCAACGCAGCTCACAATACATCTGACAGATTCAAATGACCTATAATTAATACATCCGGGGCAGAATTGCTGCTAGTTTCAAGTCAAGTGTTTCTGTGGAGTGGTGCTCATCTTCAATGGCAGCCAGGAGCGTCCCCACGGTGCCCGGCCCCCGCCATGACAGACACGGCTACTAAACCTCGATTCCTTAATTTGCATTAAAGCAAGCATTGCCCTGGTCAGCTGTGAATAGCTAGCTAAATTAATGAAATCTCATTTCTACAACATCTGTTGCATTAAATCCCACACTCGCCGGGGCACGGCGTAATGATTTTCTGGATTATTTCCTGCCGATTATGAAAAAGAGAAAAGCTGCCGGACTCGGCAAAACCTTAAAGCGCCAAAGGCACATTTCGGAATCTCTGCAATGTGCTCGAGACGTCTTAAGGAAATGCAGGAGACGATGCGAAATAAGTAGCGAAGGGCAGAGATTGTGAGAATCCGACGGAGCGTTGGACTAATTGGCAGAAGCAGCAAGGGCACATGAAGAAGCTCGAAGACAAAGAGGCACCGAAATATTCTCTTGAGGACTTCAAAAGAACACGGCGCCACAGGGGGGCCCTCTCCAAACCGCTCGTAGCCACGCACTGAAAGCAAACTGGGAAACCGCACCACTGCTGTCCCAGCTTCACGACACCGGACGCCGCCTGTGTGTGGCGACAGGCATCCGGAGTCCAAGGCCTTACATGGCATGGGAGCCTTGTAATCCATCAGGGTTGGTTGTTGCCTATTACATCAGTACAATGTGCATATCTTCCATACTTCACCGATTCCTATCGTTCAAGCGGAACGGAAATCCCTGGTACAGAGTCTGTGGGCAATGGCCCTAAACCACGGCACTCACTGCCCAAACCAATCATGGACTCAATAGTTACCCCTAATGGTTCTTTGTCTCATCTTGCACTGCCCTAATTGGTATAGGTGCCTTCTCATTAACGTGTATGTTTTGTAAGGAACAAAAACGTCTTAACGCTTTTTTTTTATCACACGTTCCAGCCTGAGTGCTCGTACTATTTTTAAGATCCAGCACCTTGGGAAAGCTTGCTGTGAAACGTGCTCGTAAAGATGTGTGCAGGCATGGCTGTATTCTGAGCCGCGTATACGGCGCATATAGGTGGGGAGCTCTGGCGCAGTGGTTAGCGCGCTGGGCCACAAACCTAGACACCTGAGTTCGATTCCCGCTCACGGCCAACACCAGTGACGATTTTATGAACCGGTCCCGGGCCTCCCCTAGGTCGACTCAGCCTCAAACCAGTACCTGGCGTGACGTGTAAACATTCCCACTAAGGAGACAAAGGCGGCCGGGCGTGTCGCTGGCCACCCACCCCCTCGTGTACCGCGTCGGCCTTCCAAGGTACTCACTAACAGCATTTGACCCTACAGTCTGTTAAAGCTATACGGGGGATCTTTGTCCTTGTATATAGCTCACTTCAACGACGGGTTAGAGCCAGTAATGGGTGCAGCATCTCGGACCCTCCCAGAGATCTTGAAATACACGCCGCGGACAGTGGCTTATGCAGCTTTTGAAAATGCAAGAGATCACAAGACAGACTCGAATCAATGGGTAACATTAGGCACCGGTGGGAAAGCGTTTTCGAAGGCTTCGGGAGGTGTAAGGTAACTCGAGCAAAGGTTGAGAAATCATTAAAACCGCCGGAACACTGCAGGGTACCAGCAGTGCGCCGAATCACTCCCTGGTACTGATGAAAGGGGCAGATGCTGGAGGGAACGCGTGGGATTATCAAAGCGGCGGAGAGCAGGCAAGAGTTGCCGCGGGACTGGCAAAGCCTATTACCATTCCATTACACAAGCAGGCAGGCGAGAGCAGAGTGGTTCCTCTAGAGGAATATGTTGATTAAACAATCCAGGTAAGATGTATATATCTCAAGAATCTTGCCGAGTGTGGGTAACAGATGCCCGAACCACCTCAACTGGCATCTCTCAATGCGAAGTAGCAGCGACGCTACTTTGAGGTACTCCCGGATTTCTGTGCTCCTCACCTTGTCACGGAGAGTGAGCCCAGCAACCCTGCGGAGGAGAAACCTTATTTCTGCCGCTTGCATGCATCGCACTAAATCCAGTTCCCTACTCATTTCAGCTGTGAGAATTGTAAATGTCTCATGACGAACATCACTGTCACATGACAGAGTGGGTTGGAAAGCGCCGCCATCCTCTGTGTGGGTCAGGGGGCGTTTGCAGGAATGTCAGCGGTAGCTCCGTGACATCCGAGTGTGTTGCGCTGCTCCCAGAGATCCCAATGGGTGCTTCATCAAGAGAATGATTGTACAAATCGGGGGACAGATAACACGGACAACAAAACATCTAACAAGTTCTTGTTTACCTTTTATCAATGAGGATTCTGATTGCACGCTGTGTGTTTTAAGGATAACATGTGGTTGTGTTGTTCAAGTTTGTACAATGCAGGTGATAAACACAACATGTTACATTCCTTGTCATCCGATTGCAAACGTTCTGTGCAATGTGAATGGTCTCCGCGGATGATAAATGGCCTACTTAACATAACAATGAGTGCTTAACAGTTACTCCTACAGAGTGGCTCGCGTATTGTGACCTCACTCCGTGCGCCGCTGAGCACGCATTCTGATATTGAAAGAGCACACGCCGGGGCATTTAAAAAATAATAAATATCCACAATTATGTTTGAATGTCCAGGGATTTGTTTACTATACAATATCTGCTAATGGAAATCTGGTCATATGTCAACTTCAACATTGTGAATGTTTTCAAGGCACCACGCTGTGCAGACTCCGCATCAATCAGGAAGCTTTCCGTGGCTTCTGAATAGGAGCCACGTCCCCAAATGCTAGTCTGCTAGACACTGTATATTTCTTGCTGGATAAGGCAGGGGCGGCACGGTGGCGCGGTGGGTAGCCTTGCCGCCTCACAGCAAGAAGGGCCCGGATTCGAATCATGGCTCGGGTGCCTTTCCGTGTGGAGTTTGCATGTTCTCCCCCCCCCGTGTCCACGTGGGTTTTCGACGGGCACTCCGGTTTCCTCCCACAGTCCAAATACATGCTGTTGCATTTGTTAATTGGCCTACGGAATCACTTGCCCCCGGTGCCCCGAGATGTTTAAACTCGGTTACCCCTCCCCGCTGGGCAACTGTTAAAAAGAGCTGCATAGCTCAACGGTTCCTTCCAGCTTAAATGAAAACCCACTGACCGATTCTGGCCGCACCGCTCCTTCGTGCACTGTCCCTGCCTTAATGGACACTCGCAGACAGAATATCTGCCGACGCTTATGGGGAAAAGCGGGGACATTTTGTACGTACATTACACGCATGGGATGGTGTAAAAATGACACGTCTTAATCACATCATAGACGAGACGCATCGGCGTTATTGATGTACGTCAAGTAGACTGTTACGCGTTATTGTATGCATGCATTAATAATAGTACACGACGGCCCTTGGTTCAATGATGGCGCGAGGAATGCCCGTGTAATGCGGCCCTAAGACTCTTGCAAACACCACTCACCACTGTTACTTCCCAAGAACGTCTCGCTCGTTTACCTAGGAAGGCCCCGCTGACTGTGGAGAATGTTTCAGGAGGGCCCTGCCAAGTTTTCGCAGAATGGATCGATATAGCTTCGTGTGGTTTCAATCAAGTAATTCGCAGGTAACGTTCAGCATCAGGATGTTCGGCCAAGAACAGTTACATCACGTGGCGTTTTTGGTAGTTCTTAGAGAAAGGCAGAGAACGCGTGCGGAAAATGGGGAGAACATATATACTTTGCACATAAAGAGCCCCGAGTCAGGAATCAAACACAGCCGCTTCTTGTTGTCAGGCAGCGATGGGTCACCCTACCGCCCCCCGTGCGCATATCATCTGCACAAAAGCACTCGCTACTGCCTCATTCATTCATTCATTGTCAGAAATAATTTCATCCTGTGCAGGGTTGCGGCGAGCCGGAGCCTATCCCGGCAGACACAGGGCACAACGCAGGGCTAAACCCCGGATGGGACGCCAGTCTGTCGCAGGGCCTTACGGCAGCGGAAACGGCGGCGCAGCGAGGCGCCGGCACGGGGTTTCGGCGGCCATGACAGGATACGGGCGGGCGGGGAATGGAACGAGGACAACGGGAGAGGCCTTGGCCCAGCAGCGGGAAACTTGTAGGTCGAGAGCAGCACGCACCGATGCCAATTAAAAAACTTGACATTAGGTTCATTCTAACCGCAGCCTAACGTTGGTATGTGATATGTGCAGCGAGTACAAAATTGGGCATGATACAGTCTCAAGACAACCTCTCCAAAGCAAAGCACACCCCCAGAGGGAGTCATTGTTAACATTTTAAAAGCGAGTGGAAATGCCCGTTATCCACACAAGTTCAGATGGTACGACGACTTTTCACACTCAATTCCACAATGCATTATAAACCAATGAGGATACGGGAAGGTCGTATCATTAACTGGTTTGTTGAGACCAGAAGGCCAGGACTGCAGATGCACGCCTAACTCTAATGAACCCGCCGCATGAGGAAGCAGGCTTGCTCTGGATTGCGTGCGAGTATCGGGAAACCCTAGCACGCGGTTATTTTACTCGCTCCGCGCCACCATCGTACGCGCTCCTCCTCCACCCAGAGCCGGGCAGTCAGCACGGTCACTATAGGGTCAGCACGGTCGCTGTACGGTCACTGTACAACCAACACTTGTTGTGTAGACAGTTGGGGACAACAGGAGTCGGCTGCTCAGCTCCTCCTATCCGTGTAAAAGTATTGGCGATGTGTTTCCAATGGGGATGTTTACTCATTCGCCCAGGTCAATGCTGTGGCCCGCACTCGGGTTACGAACCCTCTCGCAAAACGAACACGCATTTTATAGAAAGCGACCTTGATGAATCGCACATCCACACGTGACGCACGGTTGGTCTTGGGGAGCCGTGAGCATCGGTGAGAAAGTCTTAATCATTCAACGGCACCTGTAGTTCGATACATTATACCTATTCACACAAGAAGCAGCTTCAGGATTTTTGGCGAAAGCGTGAAACGGCGAGTGGCGCCGTCGAGACCCCCGTGCTAGGAGCCAGCCGAAGCGGGCACAAGGGCACACGCTGTGCGCTGGCTGCGCGGAGCTCAATAAGAAAGCAATTCTCTTCGTTCTGCTCTCGTCCAAGTCGAACGAGTAAAAGTGAGCAGCGCATCACAGTCAATTTATTTCATTTAATAGTTTTATTCTGTTTTTTGCGGCAGTGCCAACTAGACGGCCCTAGAGGCCACGGAGTGGTCATAAAGAATGGAGTTCATGTGTAACGGGGGCAACTTGTACCCGCGCTCTTGACAAAGCCCGGCGCACAACAGATGGTGCGCGCACGGGGGACAGCTTTTGTGTAAAAGTTACATTTTGTATCATATTTGCACGATGGTGCTCAGTGCAAAGTTGAACGACATAGTTTGGAGGCATTTAATGAGCGGCAGTTGGGGGGGGGTGGAAAAACAATGCACCCTCGTCGTCTACGAAGCACTGACATCGACGCTACGCGGTGGTCGTCATCGTGAACCGTGGTCTATCCACTGCTGGAGGAAGGCCTCCTCAACCTGTCGCCACCTCTCAGTGCTGCGATACAGCGATCGATCCAAGGTCCTGCACACGAGCCGATTTCATGGCTCCATCTCCCTATTGGGCGTCCGATCGGCATGTTCCCTATTTTGGCCACCACTCTATCATCCATATAATGTAGAGCTAGGCAAGCATCAGGTTACCATTAATTTTCTGGTCGCTCATTGGTTGACAGCCTTTGTGATGTCACAACCAGCCCACTATATGGCGTGGGGAGTAGAGCTGCCACCTCACAGCGATAAGGTCCAAGATTCGTATCCCGGCTCCGGTGCCGTTAGGCACCGGAAAAATCGTTGCCGTTGCTGCTGCGTTTAACGCGCAGAGACGCCGGGGAAATAAAACTGCATTTTCATCTGCGGCACAAAACTTTGTTGGAATTCTCATTGAAATGTGTCCGCGGTGCGGACGCAACGGCGAGCGCCGTGAGAGGCGAGGTCACGCCGAGGTTATGATCATCAAGTGAACATAAGCAGATTTTGGGGCGAAGACGTACAGCTGAAAGGTCAAACGGGCACCGCGGTGACGATCGTCTCCTGTTTACAGCCCTGAGAAGGACATTGAATTTCCACAATGCTATGCCGGCGGTGAGTCTAACCATAGACCATCGAATGTTGATTTGCCCACTAAATATACTGAGTTTATCGACCCCAGAGAGATGATGGGCACAGTTGACCGAGACAAAGGCGGCCTGGCGCCGTGCTGGTCACCCACCACCCCCTCGCGTGGCGTGTTGACGTTTATAGGAGCTACTCGCAAACGGCGTCATCCCTCACGGCGTATCCTGACGGGGGGCGCGAATCTGACCCAGGCCTCCTCCCCGCTTCTTTACCTGGCATTATTCCACTTGGCGGCGTCGTCGTAAACCACGGCGCTGGCCTCGAGACAAACGCTGCCAAGGACGCCCGTACGCCGGCACCGCGCTGCCGGTCCCGCGAGTTTGGGTCACCGCTCATAGCAACAACCTCCGGCAACGGGAGGCAATGTCATCTCTCGCGAGCCGGTTGCGTAAGCCACTACGCGGTGCGCCTTCGCTCTGCACGGGGGAGCGCCGACGTAACGGTCGGCGCACCGCGCGCGAAGTCGGCGGCCGCTTGGATTCCCGCTCACAGCCACCAACACCAACGACGATTTTCTGGACTGGTTCCTGGGCCTATGAAGGTGGTGGGTGACCAGCACCACGCTCGGCCGCCTTCGTCTGCATAGTGACAATGTTTACGCACTGCGCTAGGTACTTATTTGAGGCCGAGTCTAGGGGAGGGTCAGGGCCGCTTCAGAAAATCGTCACTGCTGTTGGCCGTGAGCGGGATTCGAAGTCGGCTCCCCGGGTTTGTAGCACACCGAGCCACCGCTCTTCAGACACACACAGCCGCAAAGCTGCAGACACGTGTGGCTCGCATTGCAGCTTGCGTGTAACGTAACAAAGGGCGCAGGGTAGAGAAAGTATCGAGCGCTCCACGTCGCTGATTGCTGAGGGTGCTTGCCCGCGAGTGGGCCAGCACCTGACGCGGAGGCCCCTTCCACACGCCGGACCCAGGTGAGACCCACTTTGTCTCCGCTGGATATTCCGGCCCAGAACACACGACTGCCCTGTTCATAGAAAATTGTGCACTAGCAAAACGGGACTTATCCCTTCCAAATAGGTCAAGCCTTCCGCCAATAGAACACGAACCTTGCTGATCGCACGTGCAGTCGCCGCGACACGCGTGCAAGACCGCTGTGAAGCTGCCAGCGCCTTCACAAAACAACCCGGGTGGGATCCGAGTGCCACCACTCCGTCAGTGAACGGAGCTTTGCTATTATCATCATCATCCTATACAGGGCTGCGGTGAGCCAGAGCCTATCCCGGCAGACACAGGGCAGAAGGCAGGGCCGTTCCCAGGACATCGGGGGCAATTTAGTCCGCAGGCCAATGAACCTATGCAACAGCATGTCTTTGGACTGTGGGAGGAAACCGGGTTGCCCGGCAAAAACCCACTCCTGAGCAAATCACACTCGCACGCTGCCTTTTGTTCGGCGTAACGCGGCGGCGAATGTGCCAGCGCGTAGGCAAGAAAACACGGATTCGGCCTGTGATCTTTATTGGAGCTAATTTTTGTAAATATTTGATGTTAACGCAGCTGTAAGCCCTTCGAAGACACGTGAATAATTAAAACGATCAGAGAGACGTTGCACCGTACAATAACGGCGTGTTTACGCTGGCGAGTTGGCGCTGCGGGAAGGCGGCTGGCCGGGTCAGCGACGCTCGACACGGCAACACGCGGCCGGTGGCGACCGAGATTCGCGCGGCGCCAATATCACCACGGCAACATCGCCAAGCGCACGGCTAGAGGGTCACAACGTGACCGACGCGCGGTCCGAAACCAAGCTTACGTTCGCTCATACCCGTGTTTGAAATGTTGCAAACGGGGCGGCACGGTGGCGCGGCGGGCAGTGCTGCCGCCTCACGGCGAGAATTCCCCTGGATTCGAAAGCCGGCTCTCGGGTGCTTCTCTGCGCGGAATTCGCATGCTCTCACCGTGTGCGCACCGTCCGGCGAATACCCACGTAGGCAAAACGTGAGGAAAACATGAAAACACGAGGAAAACATGAAAACTCCACGCAGAAATGCACCCGAGTCGCGAAATCGAACCCGGGTCCTTCTTGCTGTGAGGCGGCAGCGCTACTCACCGCTGCGCCACCGCGCCGCCCTCTACCTGGACCCCCTGTTCCCAACACCCCTTAACGCGGCTGTTACCCAGTTCTCGGCGAGCCGCATAAGTGATGAAGCGCCGCGTTTCTGTACGCGGTGTGCCTTCCATTGTCGGGTCTCGCATTGGGACGTTTGCCAAATTCGTTTTTAATTAACGTTTTGTGAGGGACGGAAGGAAATGTGAAAGCTGCGCCGAATAACTACCCACGTTTCAGTGGACGACACTCGATGTCCTACACAGACGGGTTCATGAGGCCCCGTGCCGTATTGTGGTGACTCTCATTACAGTATTGCAGCATCGCTGGTGCAGTAGAAAACTCGCTGTGCTGCAGTATGAATTACAAAGCGCCCAATCGTGCCCCTTGCTTGGGAAGCAATTTTATGTATTTTTTTTGACGGTACAATCATCTTTCTTATTAATTATTAAATGAACTAGTTTTTTTTTATACAGCCTGCAAACGAGATCGCATCTACGGACACGGTGTAAGATTGTATGGTGAGGGGCTCGGCAAAGATGAACCTGTTTATATTCGGAATAACAAACATACAGATGTAGGTTGTCACGGCTCGATTCATGATGGCTGCTCTTAAAAGCTGTTCTTTCGGGATAGCCTTGTCGAGCGCTCTCCCTCGCGACCTATTGTCCTCCCCAAAAGAGACCGTTTTAATCCCAATGGATGGCCTGGCCCACTCACATTCAAAGGAGACCCGTAACATTTCAAACTGGAACACATAACCACACACGCTCGCACAGCTGCGACTGCGATGATGAGCACGTGGCCACCCATGCAAACTCAGCCAGGACAATATCGTACACATGTTATATGTTAATACTGTACACTACCGTGTGTACGTGTTAAACGTACAACATACTGTAGAGGCAAAACTCCATCTGCAATCCACTGCGAGACAGAGGGCCTTGCCTTGTGGGTCCTCGTGGAGGGATTTTGACCATACTTCCCCACGCTGGGGATAACTAGAAAAAAGTATTCATCCATACATTTTCTAAACCGTTTGTCGGGCATCCTTAACAGATGCCCGCACCACCTCAACTGGCTCCTCTCAATCCGAGTCGCTACTCTTTCGGATTGAGAGAATAAAGTATTAATAGTTTAAAAATGCCTGTGCACAAGCCAGCGCGTGCTTTATGAATAACGTGGCCAACGAGTGAATATTACCCGCACTGATGCATGATTGAGACAAATGCATACGTCAGCGTGTCGAGGGCAATAATTACAGTAAAACCGCGATCAAAATAATTCAATAAAGTGATGTGGATGACAGCAGGTTTGAGGGTTTTTGAAAAAAAACTAAAGTTAATTCTAAAAGGCAGTGTTCTGCCATAATATAGCGTGCTATGATGGACGCACCGTACGGTTACGTTATTACACGTTTAACGCACATGCACATTTATGTTCGTGCAGAGAAGGTAAACACAACAGGCCAGCAGCCACGTCCAAAACGACGGCGGAGCTCCTCTGCCCGCACCGCGACACGCTCGGCGCGTCATTAAAACTAATCCACTTAAAAAAAACATAAAAATATCACTTTGTTAAGCGTTTTTATATCGCCCACACATTCCGAGACGGTAGACGTTGGCGTAAACACAACGCAGAAGTGCAGTCTATCCATTTTGCGTCGTGACGGCTTTCTGAACAGTTGTCATTGCGTAAATCGCCGCGCGTCGCCTTCAAAAGCCGGGGCGTGGCACCTCGGGGACTGCCACATAACTCGCCGCGTTGTAACAACTAACCCAGAAACAATGATCTCATAGCAACAACAAGATGATGACCACGGCCAATTACAGTGCCAATAGACGATTAAAAACCGATCTGTGCCTCGATATTCCTGGCTGCTGGCACCGTAACTAGCTGGGTGACTGGTTACACGGGATTTTCCATCCATCCAGCCATTCGTTGTCAGAAACCGCTTAATCCTAGTGTAGAGGGTCGCGGAGAGCCGGAGCCTGTCCCGCCATACACACGGCGCAAGGCAGGGGTATGCCCAGGAGAGGACGCCAGTCCATCAAAGTGGCACCAGGGGAGATTTAGTCCGCAGGGCAATTAACTCATGCTGCAGCATGTCTTTGAACATGACAACTTCTTAAACTTTTCTATTCTTGTCCTTGAACAAGGTCATCCTACTGTATAACGTAAACAAATGCTTGGATGTATGGGCCCGGCCGACACAACGGTCGGTCTCCAGCCACAAGGACATCGGCACGAATCCATCGATATTTCCTTAAGTGCATCGTGGCCTCCTGCCCCTTGAGCCCCATCAAACCGCATTTGAGCAGATGTGACCGAATGACAGCAGCGGTGATGCAGCGACAGATAACGGCGCGCCGCTTTCGTCGTAATCGGTGTTCATCAGCACGGCGAGGCCAGCAGTGTTCACCCTGCTGCAGAGTCGGCCTCTGGGAGCCATAAAGACACGATCACGCCCTGGGGCCCACCTTACACTCAACGAATGTTTGTATATACATGCATGCAGCATGCGGCCACCATCGGCGTAGACTGTACGGTCCGTTGCAATGGAACTCGGGAAACACGGGATGCACGGGATGAGCAGGAGTGGCGGACACGCGGAGGGAGCGTCGCTCCCCGTGAGAACGCGTCGCGCCATCCTCCTGGATCACGTATAATCGGTTTCGGGAAGTGGTCTCAAGCCAGCAATTTTTTAGCTTCAGAAACGCCCAGTAACAACAACAAAAATTCTACTTAAATATCTTGGAAATTGTGCGTGTACACAGTGCATAAACTAGAATCCACGCGCTGCTTAACCTCAACCCTGCCCTTGCTTGAATGCCCCAACGGCGGCAACGGCCCACGACGCGCATCCCTCCGTGCTGACTAACCAGCAGGGCTGCGGCTACATTATTATTATTATTATGTCATGATAGGAAACCATAACAGAACAGGGCGGCACGGTGGCGCCTCACAGCAAGGAAACGGGTTCGAATCCCGGCTCGGGGCGCCTTTCTGTGTGCATGTTCTCCCCGTGTCCGCGTGGGTTTTCGCCACCGGGCACTCTGGTTCCCTCCCGCAGTCGAAAGACACGCCGCCGCGTAGGTTAGTTGGCCTGCTGACTAAATCGTCTCCGGTGCCCTGCGATAGACCGGCGTCCCCTCCTGGGTACAGCCCTGCCTTGCGCCCTGTGTCTGCCGGGAGAGGCTCCGGCTCACCGCAAGCCCGTTTAAGCGGCACGGCACACGGCGCACAGCACGGCACAGGGCGAGACGCCTCGATCAGCCCCGGCGGGATGATGACAGCGACGATGATCACCGCCGTCAGCGGACAAAGGCTCCGTCATCACTCGATGTCACCGTGGCCGCGGTGACGATCAAACTGTCGCCGTAATTGATGCCGCTTCCACGTTTCAAGGCGGCGGGGGGTCCGCATAAACTGTCTCCACTGCCTCCCAACATCGATGGAACCCGCGTGACAGCAGCCCACTGCGGTGTCGAGTGGTGAGCTGAGTGTCGAGTGGTGAGCTGAGCGTCTGCTGGTGAGTGTCTGGCGGTGTCTACATGACAGGGCGGCACGGCGGTGTTGCATTGGTTTTTATTAGTTGTTTTTTTTTGTCGCTGTGCAGCGCTTTGTGACACTCGGGTGAAAGGCGCTCTATAAAATGCGATTATTCGAGGCCGAGCTGAAAGACAACGATGTCCAGAGGTTGACCATCGTGCTTCGAAGAATCGCAAAGAAGAAGAAGATTATTATAAAGTGCTATTATTATATAAACGATGATCCCTCGAAAGAACAGCTCTGTAGAGCGACCACCATACATCGAGCCGTGAAAACCCTACATCAGGACACTGGTAATTGTTGTGTTGTTCAACGCTGCCAGTAAAGATATACAAAATCAGATGTGAGCGACTCGAGTGACACTGAGGATTTCGTTCACAATTCCAAATGTGCAGCAGTCAGTAATGAATCATAAACGTGCAATGTTGTGCGATATTGCTCATTACTCGAGTGGAAATGTCAGCAGCATTAATTTCACGCAAGTTTAATTAAAACTTGCGCAAATTACTTTAAAACGAAATTAAACTCTGAAAGTCAAATCTCGTTTTAAAAATTAAATCCCTGTATTATGCACGAATAGCAGCACATTTAGGATGTGTGTGGCTCGAGTTGATAGAGGTGCCATCTCTTAAACTCCAGGAAATTCCATTGAAAGAGAAATCTCGCGACAATAGAAACGCGGGGACAAGGGGGAAGTTACCAATCCCCGTTTTTACTGTTTAAACTTCCTGGAAAACACACATTACACTGATGCAGGTTTGTATCGATTTCGGTTTTCATGGCTCGGTTCATGATGATTGCTCTTCAGGGCTGTTCTTTTAGGATAGCCGTGTCGAGTGCTCAAACGTACACCTTCCCTAGGACAGCACCTCAAATATAAACAATAAATCCTGATTAAACAAAAACGTCCTGGGTATAGCCCTGCCTTGCGCACTGCGTCTGCCGGGCTAGGCTCTGGCTCACTGCGACCCTTACAGGATTAAACGGTTTCTGAAAATGGATGAATGAATGAATGAAAATGGATGGATGGAAAAGAAGGAGAGAACGTAACCGTAGTTTGCTTCGACATCTGGCTAACCCTCACGTTCGCTTTTCTTCCGTTTAAAAAACCCCATCATTTTTGTCCGACCAAGCCGGTTCCTTTCAAGGGTTTTTCTTTTCAAGAAAGACAATACGTTCCCTTAGGAGCAGAAAGAAAAATGACTGCATTAAGGACCACTCTGGCTAGAGACGGCCAACGTGACGTGATCTTCCGCTGGCCACTGCCTTCTTCTGTCCGCATCTTGTTTTCCAAAGCCGAGTGCCAAGTCAACGCGGCTCGACTCTGCTGTCCGTGCGTTGGCCGTCGCGTGCGCCGTGCTTGCTCGGAACGCGCTTTAGAATCGCGACGACACTCCGTGCGTTTCACCCCTGAAACATACATTCGAGGTGGGTGCTTAAAGTGTGGAGAAAATTAATTGAACCGTGATGGTCGCAAGGTAGAGAGGCAAAGCGCTCAACACGGCTATCCCGAAAGAACAGCTTTGAAGAGCAACCGTCATGAATCGGCAGTGGAAACGTACATCAGCATATTGTTCCCATCTTTTGACACAAGCGTTTTCCCGAACGCTCTGTGCTAACCATGTGCCATGTTGTTTTAAGGTCCACGGTTAATGAAACTTGCTTGATTACAATGCTAATTAACCTCTTACATCACCGTGCCAAACGCTCAATGTCACATCTCTCCTGAGTACCAACTGTCACTGTAAATTAATTACCATGCAACAACTAAACGAGAGGCATAATCTGGACGGACCACCGCTCTGCGAGTTAAATGTTGATTGGGTGTGAGAGCACACACATCCGAATGAAACAGGTGCGGAGGCCAAACGTACATTTTTATGGCGCATTATTACACAAATTAGAGACATCGAATGGCTTTGAAAGAGTGGGCAGGCCACGTGTAGCATTAAACAGGGTCGCATTACAGATGAGTTATTACCAAACCCATGTTAGGTGGAGGTTCACACTTTCCCTTTAAAACTTAACTGCCGGCCACAATAACTTGCGGTCTGCAGCCGAGATGCTCTCTAGATTGAAAGCCGGAGCGACTGGAAAAATATCCTTTCCTGCTTGTGGTCCCATGAACCACAAAACCCGTTACTTGCCACTGAAATACCACGCTCAGCTCGCCCCATTTCTCATGGCTGGATTCACCTTATTGACCGTGTCGGATTAGACGGTGGCCACAGCCTCCCCGTTACCCACACACGGCACAGAACGAACAGACGGAAGCGGGCCCACTGCATTGCCGGCGGTTTGCGAGCCACGATGGCAACACCTCACCGCTGTTAGTTATTGGTGCCGCCATAGCAGTAGGGTGATATACAGACAGCCTACCGCGGCACATGCGCTCTTTCGCGTGGATATGAGCTGAGTAGAAACTGAAAATCACGGGAGCATCGTCAGGCGTTCTTCCAACGTGGGAAGTGAAACTTCGCGAGAGAGAGAGGGAGGGAGGGCGCTCGACCCAGCTATCCCGAAAGAACAGCTCTGAAGAGCAACCATCAGTTCACGAGTTGTCGCTTGTTGCAGCGCTGCAGTTGCACTTGGGCGAGGCAGAATCATTCTGTAGTTTGCATGTACAGTGCAGTTTACAACTAAAGTAATTCATAGCTTCATTGCGGGTATTCTGGGTATTCCACTACAGGGTAAGCCGGCTCGGGGAAGTTCGTGAGCGTTCGTGATTCGGTGCCTCCTGTGCCACAGGCCGCTTGATGCCGTTTTGAACAGAAAGCACTTTAGTTAGCAAGCAAAATCATGTTCTTTCTTAAGACACCTCGTAGAATCGGCGTTAACGTAAACGATTAGCGTACGGTTATGGAATGCGGCGCACGTCAATGTGTGTAACGAAATTTGGCAGTTCAATAATTCACATAAAACGCACGGTTTGTGAAGTGGACAATGCAATATATATAGTATTGCGAGGTCGACATTTATTGACAACAACCAACAGCAACTGTGTGGGACCCAAGTAAAGATAAGGATAGAACAGGGCCACGTTTATACTGCAATGAAATATAACAGCTTAAGCCGTGATGATGTATGGCTTAAGGCACGCAATATAATGTTGTTTGCATCTATAACACAGCACGTTGCCTCATCCTCCACACTACCAGACGTTGTGGAAGGGATGGCAGTCCATACACTTTATCCCACCACACGAGACCTGTCGACCAACTAAAACTGTGCTGGACCGATCCATCCATCCATCCATTGTCAGAAACCGCTTAATCCTGGAAGCCGGAGCCTATCTCGTCAAACACAGGGCGCTGTGAGGCGGCAGCACCACCTGTGCCCATTTGAACTAATCAGTTGACAGAACCATGCCCGGATTTAAGGACCTTGTTTCAACTGCCGAGCCGTGAGATCAAACGGGCGACCTCTGTATTGCAAGCGCAGCGTGCTGACCGTTACCATGAGCAGATAGATAGATGTTTATTATTACAGCAGAAGAATAACCAGTTAGCATGCAAGCTCGTTCAGGATTCCTGCGACACAAGAAACGCGCGAATTTACAAAACTCCACACAGAAAGGCGCCCG
>JAZEWU010000030.1:7451319-7491391 GCA_036362915.1 Geotria australis | reverse complement strand
GTCGTCGCCCGTGTTTCTGTCCTCGTGACGATTCCCCGTGAGCATTGCACTGATATTGCGTTTTTCCAATTCTGTAGCGACCGCTCCCTGCTCCATGCAGATGTGATTACTCTGGGCCGATGCTATCTCCCTACATTGCGATTCACTTGGGTCAAAATATTTGCACTTATTAAATAACCAAACGTGCATCTAAGTGATGTACCAGTCTTCAGCTTTATTATTAGAATGGTTAGAGATAAAACAAAAAAACCCAATTCTTTCTCAAAAGTGTGGATGCCATGACCCAATAAAATGCGGTATTCTAACCGTGTAAAGGTGTGTAATCTTGAAACCACGTGAAGGATATTTTGGCAGCGTAGGTGTGCCGAGGAAAATTGAGCAACCAAAGATAAGCCCGAGTTGTCTATCTCTGCAGCGCATCTGGAAAGTGATGGGAATGTTAAATGCATCAGGGAAATCACAGCACGACTTTGCGGAAACGCATTTAGCGGCTGATTCAATAACTCCGATGGCAAGCAGGCACCACGGCTGATGAAATGTTGGGGAAAAAGCAGTAAAATATAAGTGGGCGATGATTACAATGCACTTTATTAATGGCACACAAAAATGTAGCTGGGTGTTCGCAAAGTGGCACACGGCGCCCGAAAAACGCCGTAACGCTCATTACCGGTGCTGTCGTGCGTCCGGCATCTGGTCCCGGGCCCCGGTGGGGTCTGGCGGCCGTAAAGCCGCCCGCAGTCTCGTCTCGAAAATGCCATTGTTTGTGATAAAGTACAATTCGCTGGTTTAGGGAAACATTCCCCGGACGTGTGGTGCATCGGGTATTCGTTGCAAGTAAATGCTGCTGCAGGATCAAACAAACACGGACGAGCGACCGCGCTCTGCGACCAGCTACAGTGTGCGCACACACGCGCTGCTGTGGCTTTAATAACCCGGGCGACCCGGGGGATGCAGAATGTGGCCCTGGCCCAATGGTTTCCAATTCACGTCCCACCCCTTAAAACAAAACGACTTTTACATTGCACAGCCTAATTGCCTAAATTTACTAGCCCGCAAGGTCCAATAACAGGCCCGCGGTGCCCCTGTGCATCTGCAGCGGGGAATGCAAAACTGCTTAAATTGATTTCAAATTGTTAGACTGCGAGTAAGGGAGCGTGCGATATATAACGATCTTTTCATAAGTCACATCAACTGTGTCTGGCCTTCGCTTTACAAGTAGCGGGGCACACAGCGGCACGTGCGCTGGGCCTTGGCGAAACCACTGATGGACGAAGGCCGCACGGCGGCTGCTCAGCGGTGACATCCAACGCCTCCCGAGGTGCATCCATTCCCGCGTTGGATGCCTCACTGTGGGGCGTTTGTTTGTTTTTCCCCCTGTTCTGCATGGGTTTTCTCCGGGTTCCCCAGTTTCCTCCCACAGTCCAAATAAATGCTCCCCAAGTTAATTGTCCTGCAGAGTAAAAATTACCCCCTTCTGCCGTGAGATGTTGTAACTTGCTGACCCCTCGCCACTGGAGAACTATTAGAAAGGGCTTCATAGCCCAACGGTTCTTTCCAGCCTAAGTAAAAACTGACCGAATAAAAAACACCTGTTAATTGGCCGATAATCTCGTGCTATATCAGACACGGCGTCTGGCAAATGTTGGCACTGACTGCGTGGCTGCCTTCCCTCCAACTCTCTGCGTTTCCTGCACGCCTCAAATACTGTGCCCCGCGAAATCATTTGTAATTATTATTATTATTGATCATGGCCTATGACGATGGTGATTAGTGAGGGTGAACCCGGATTTACAGCCCGTCGTCAATACGTATCTGGCACGGTGATGTGGCGGTGGGGGTCGCGGTGCAGTTGATGTTTCACTCGGCGCCGTCGTCAGCCACGGCCGACAATCAAACACTCGAGCATCCAGGTTGATGGCGCAGCGCACCCACGACTGTTCAGGTGCTCGAGGTTCCAACGGAATGACACCAATTACGGCGGCTTCTCCACGACCCTGTCCTTCTGTCGCAAATCTGCGGGACCTGAGATCTTGCTCCTGAGTGGCGTGTTCTGCGTAAACCGTTTCGTTCACCAAGCTATCGCTGCCAAACCTCTTATTAATGTCATAACCTTGTCTTGCGACGGTGGGCAGTGGCGCATTCAGTAGCGCTGCCTCCTCACAGCAAGAAGCACCCGGGTTCGAATCCCGGCTCGGGTGCCTTTCTGTGTGGAGTTTGCATGTTCTCCCCGTGTCCGCGTGGGTTTTCGCCGGGCACTCCGATTTCGTCACACAGTCCAAAAACATGCTGCTGCATAGGTTAATTGGCCTACGGACTAAATCGCCCCCCCCCCGTGCCCTGTGATGGACTGGCGTCCCATCCTGGGCATAGCCCTGCCTTTCGTCCTGTGTCTGCCGGGATAGGCACCGGCTCACCACAACCGAGCCCGGTATTTCGATTCTCTGTATGTCCTGTACATACGGTAGAGTTGACAAATAAACTTGAATTTAATTGAATTCATGAGCTATGTTAAGTGCCTATGTATATGTTCTTGTGCGTCAATGTTAATTGTTTAAGTTAGATTGGCGTTGTTTCCCCCTCTCGTGTCTGTCTGTCTTCCTGTCTGTGTCCCTATGTCTCCCCCTGTTGCTCACCCTCCCTCCCTGTCTCCCTCCGTGTTTGTCTTTAAGGAAGTGACGGCCATCTTAGGGGACGCTGGCAGATTTTTGCCGCTCTTAAGATTGCCAGTTTCACGACCTTTCAGTGTATTCGAAGCAGCCTTAATCGTTTATTTTTTGTTGCTTTGGTTTTTATTGTGTTTTTTCTGTCGTTGTTGACATGCCGTTCTCTCCGTGGCCCTTGTGCAGCGCTTTGTGACCCTCGGGTGAAAGGCGCTCTATAAATACTATTATTATTATTACAGGATTAAGCGGTTTATGACAATGGATGGATGGATCTTCTCTTGCATTCACCTCTTTAAGCTTTCTCAACTCTCTCACTTGCCCGCTTAATTTAGCATAGACAGGGTGTGGCACAAGTCGCTTTACTGAGAATAATAATTTGATTCGCCAAGAGTTCGAGACGTTGAAGAATAAATGCTATTATTATTATTATTAACTACTGTGCCACTGCTGCCACGCTACGTGTTGCTCAGTGGTTCAAAGATGCGATACGTGTATTAAATATAGAGGACACTTTGAACACTTTCTCTAATAACTCAGAATTATTATTCCTCACGAGGTGATTTTATTGTTCTCGGCACAGCAACGTGTGCTGCACCCTGTATATACGGAGAACAGCATTAGAGTCATTCTAAGTCAAACCTTAAAAATATACAGATAAAGTATAAAGCGCAAACGGTTGTGCTCTACAACTGCGACGCTTAAACATATTTAACAAAGATACACTGATACAGTGTAATCCTGAAATTCTAAAGCAAAACATCTCAACCGTATATCCGCATTTATTATTATTATTATTTATGCCTCGCAGACGCCAACCCGTCTTCCAATCCAATTACAGATCGCTACAAGATTGCTCCGTCCTTCCCGATTCTCCGTGGGCCTTGGCAGCCCTATCTCTTCGACCTCATCTCCAATCTTCCCCAACTCGCGCACATTAGTCCAACTAGCCCTGCCTCTCTGAGAGCCCAGCGTCAACCACTCGCTTGGTCGTTTGAGGGAGCTATTATCTACTTTCCCTAATGGACCTCCACTCCTTCAAGCCGTCCACACCGATGATGACGCGTCCTCTCCGACTCCATCATGTTTAGTCTGGAGTCACGTCCACGCGGTTCGCGTACATTCGCCGCGGTACAGCTCTACTCTCAGCATTTGACCACACAAGAACAACTGGGTGACTAGAGTCTGAAGAAGCATTGACGGAACATCCATTGGAAAGGCAATGCGCAAGAAGCGGGGGCGGCACGGTGGCACGGTGAGTAGCGCTGCCGCCTCACAGCAAGAAGGGCCCCGGGTTCGTATCCCGGCTCGGGTGTCTTTCTGTGTGGAGTTTACATGTTCTCCCCCGTGTCCGCGTGGGTTACCGCCGGGCACTCCGGTTTCTTCCCACAGTCCAAAGAAATGCTCTTGCATAGGTTAATTGGCCTGCGGACGAAATTGTCCCTGGTGCCAATGATGGACTGGCGTCCCTTCCTGGGTATAGCCCTGCCGTGCGCCCTGCGTCTGCCGGGGTAGGCTCCGGCTCACCGCAACCCTGTACAGTATTAAGCCGTTTTTGACAATGTATGGATGGGTTTTGAAGAAGCAGGGAATAGTGGAGAATTGCAGAAAGAATGGTGCAAGCTGTGTACGTATGGGGGTTGCAAATGGTAGTGTTCGGAATGAGAGCGGGTGAGGCAGGAGGGCTGTGTGCGCGGCGTCACTGCACAGGCGCTTGGGGACAGGCAGAGGGTGACAGATGCGGGCAAGCGACGGGTCCGATGAGCTGGCGAGGGGAGCTGGCGAGGGGAGGCCACGGGACCTGGGGGCCCGCTGTCGTTGCCACGCGATAGCAGGCCCCCAGTGGGCCCGCCACCGTGCGCTCTCACACCGTGTCACTGAGCGCTCTCCTACTCTCCCTCGCGACGTTTCGCTTCCCACGTTGGAAGCATCATCAGGTTTTATACTATAACCGGTATGATCAGCAATGATCTATCCACTGCTCAATGAAAGCCTAACCCCCCCCCACCACCACCCTGGATATACACACACACACACACACTGGCGCCATCCCTCTCGGCTGTGTGACACTACGATCCATCTACAATCCATCTCGCGCTCATCTCATCCGCATCGCTCGCTCACAGCGCCCCTTCTAGCGGGCACGTTCCCTCTCCGGCCATTCCATCAGCGGCCTCATCCGTCAGCCGACATCGCTTGCAGCGACGTCTCCCTGCCCTAGCCCACTTTACTTCTCTCCTTGTTTCTCGAGAATATCATCCCGATTTTTTTTGTCCACCGTGTCGCGTGGCGAGATGGCGGCACAGAAGGTTCGCGTCGTGAACGCGGCCTGCGTTCAATCACGGACCGGAGTACGCAAGCCGTGCCGTCACGTAGAGTATGGGCACCATTTTGCCAGTGTACAGATGATGTAAAAAAATAAACGAGGTTTTACCTTTTATCGCAGCCTTACATCTTTTTTTAAATTGATCCTTTGTGCTATTTAGCGTATTTGACGCATTAAATCCTCTAAATATATCGGTATTCGGTTTGACACTCATTTCAATGCTAGCAGAAACAACGTCAAACCGAACGTGACATTTTTTGGTCGGGGGGTTTATTTACAGAAACAAATCATATTTCTCATTAAGCGGCCGCCAGCCACTCCTCGTGTGTGTTCCTCCTTTCTCTTGTCTATTGGTTGGAAGCAAAACATAAATCCGCTGACTTTACAGCCCGACATCGCTTGGGCCCCGTTTCATATTTGTCTCCGTGCTACATTCTAAACACGACCCACTCTGTCGCTCTGATCTCGATGACGAGAGACCTTCTGCGAGCCGTTTACCTAAAGAGTCGCCCAAGTTTTTAATCTGGATTATTAATTCTTAATTTAAGCATTGAGACATGTATCAACATGTCACGGTGATGTCCGTGGAATAAATAATAACCGTGGAAACGCGTCCTCCCGGCTGTCGCGCCACTCTGCAGACAGAATCGTGCGGCGTGCCTTCACTTTCAAACACAGGCCCTACCATGCCGGGCCCCAGTGGGCGATGGAGCTTATTGCTTGGTTAGTTTGAACGCAAAGAGCTCAACGATTCATTCCAGCTTTAACACAAACTGACTGATCACGCAGAAATGGCCATCGTACAGCAAGCACATCTATTCTGTGTGCTCGCCGCCTCCGTTATTAACGTTGATCACTCTGTGCTGATGTAGGTTTGTTCACTCTCGCAGTCTCAATGTCTACAGCTCGGTGTTTGTTGATGTGAACTCTGCGACACGAGCCAGGATACAGTGCGCACGTGCAGATAATGACACCAATTACGACAACAAAGAAGCTGATGATGTGTATGAAAGTGACGACGATGATGACGTTGATGATGATGATGCTGTTACTGCTGCGGCTATCGATTCTGTGGATGAATTCGAAAATGATAAAGACTTTGTACATTATTATATATGATGTGTTTTATATAGCGGTGACTTTACTGTGCAAACACATTAGCCGAGATGCTTTACGAGTCTGGAATCGAACCTGGAACCTTTAGCGGCACTGGTGTAGGGATAATTTTAATTTTCACGGATGAAGACAAAAACATTTGTCATTAAACTTTTGTTACAGAGTAAAAAAGATATATATAATGTGCAATATTGATTTTGTTGTTGTTGGTAAGGTAATAAAGCATTGTGAAGCAGCTTATTATAAAGTAATTAAAACAGGGTCTCAATTAGTCGATTGCAATTGGATTTTGTTTCCGAGCGATTAGATGCAGGGAAGCGCGGATTCAATCCAATCAGAGTTGGGAATCGGAGCGGACGTGATTGCGGTCTGTCAGACACAAAGCGACACTTGCTGGCAGAGGTGACAGGGCCTGTACATGAGCCAACGCAGATTACTCCCGAAATGTTTGGAGCCCAACAACTGGAGGCAATAGTGACGTTTATAATAGAATGTTAAGCACGGTGGCGGCGCAGTGAGTAGCGCCGTCGCCTGCCAGCAACAAGGGCCTGGGTTCGATCCCCGGCTCGGGTGCCTTTCATCAGCTGCTCAGCAGGCTGCGGGGCCACGTTACGCCGCCGCCTCCTATCACAGCGTGCGCGGCAGATGTGTTCAGTCAACGAGCATCGCCGAAGATCAGAATAAGCGTAATAACATTGATGCGTTTCATTAATCTCACAGAGTATTCGGCTTGTTTTTAATTGGCTTAGCGCTCTGCATGCGACGCGAACCACACTGATGGAAAAAATAAAAATAAATTTAAATAATAAGCAACGAACGCAACAGTCAATGTGCACGCGTGCGTAAATAACGAATAATTCGTTATTTACAGTCCCACTAAAGCCAGCACAGCAATGCGGGTGTTACCCATAATTTCCCCAGCTTGGAAATTTCCATGTTGTGTTTCCGAGTGTTTATTTATCGTGGGAATTGAATGTTCTTTACTGGAGTCGTACAACCTCGATCCGGTCACCGGCGGCTTGCTGCAGGGCGCTGCCACTAAATAAGACGGGGTGTCGCGTAGGAAAACGCTCTTTTGTACCTGCACCGCATATCTGTGTGTGTGACACGTGTGTGTGAGTTATATGGGAGGGCGGCAGGGTGGTTGTGGATAAGAGAGCCGCAGTTACATTTCACGAGAACAGTATCTTGCCTATGTATGTATTATTGCACACAGAGTGGATTAATGTACTGTGATTATATCCGGTCCCGATCTCGATCAGCAATGGGATTGTATTCTGCTTGATGCGATCGGCTTAAAATTCAGTTTGGGGGAAATCTGACCAAATCAACCCGAAAACCATGAACTCTCCTCATCATTGTTGACCCCTTTTAAATATTTACAAAGAAGGTTAAAAGAATTACCGCATTAGCGACCCGCCCATGGGCGCCTTTCTGCGTGGCGTTTGGGTGTTCTCCCCCTGTTCGTCATGGGTTTCCTCCGGCTTCTACGATTTCCTCCCATGAATAGTAATATTAATAAGTAATTTGATTCCCTAATACTTCATAGTACACTGTGTCTAGGAATTGTTGGCACCGGCTGACTGCACGGTCGCCTTCCTCCCGCCTCTGCAGTTTCCTCGCACCTCGGTGTCCGTGTCTCGTCCACGACCAGGCGTGGAATTTGCACGCATTACAAACTGTATTTTTTAAATTCTCCTATGACAGAATAGCTCTCTTGAACACGCTCCAACATTGGCATAATTTTATGATAGCGTTATGTTGCAATTAGGGACAAAATCTACAGAAAACCAAGCGAGGCATCACAGGAAGTGACGACACATTAAACTTCACTCCCGTCTGTTGCCGACAATAAGTGGCAATTACGAAGACAAGCTGCCTAGGTTAATTGTCCTGACTTCATTGTCCCCGGTGCGCTGAGACTTGCTTACCCCTCCCCGCTGGACAACTGTTAAAAAAGCTGTATAGCTCAACGGTTCCTTTCAGCTTAAATAAAAGCCGACTGATTTTAGTTGTACAAGGCTCGTTAAATGACTGCATTGTGTAAGTGATACAAAAC
Organism: Geotria australis; assembly: GCA_036362915.1. NCBI lineage: Eukaryota > Metazoa > Chordata > Hyperoartia > Petromyzontiformes > Geotriidae > Geotria > Geotria australis. Next base: position 7,483,230 of record JAZEWU010000030.1, on the reverse strand, counting down.
AAGGATCTGAATCTGGCCCGAAAAGTCCAAAATCTGATGATTGTATTCTGAAACTCATCCATAGTTTCTACGATTGAATGCGTGCATCGTTAACTATGGATTATAATTGATTAATCAATGAATACACTGTGGCTCATGACTGACCGTCAGGGAAACATTGTACGATTATAACTACAAAAGGATTAATAAGAGAAATGAGGAACAATGCTTAGTACTGACAATCTTAATCATGATAAACAGTATTCATGAAGAACATAAAACGAACACGAATGCAATTAAATAACTGGCAAAACAACTGAGGATTTTTTTACAGTTAAAATTATTGAAATGACAGAGATGAACACCATGCAATAAATTAAAATCAGTAGAATTTAAGAAACACAAACGAGCAACCGTTCATATTCAACTCTTGCGCGAAAATACAAGCGACATTGAACAAAAGTCCATCCATCCATTTTCAGAAACCGCTTAATCCTGTACACTGTGTACAGGGTCGCGGAGATCCGGAGCCTATCCCAGCAGACACAGGGCGCTTGGCAAGGCAATGCCCAGGATGGGCCGCCAGTCCATCACAGGGCACCGGGGGCAATTTAATCCGCAGGCCAATTAACCTATGCAGCAGCATGTCTTTTGACTGTGGGAGGAAACCAGAGTTCCCGGTGAAAACCCACGCGGACAAGCAGGAGAACATCCAAACGCCACACAGAAAGGCCCCCGAGCCGGGATTCGAACCCGGGTCCTTCTTGCTATGAGGCGGCAGCGCTACTGAATGCGCCACCGTGTCGCCCATCCTGTAACTCATGATGTGTTTTTCTCTCCAGATTTTGCCACTAGATGGCAGACATTTCACATAGTCAAAGACGCCCAGTGTTCTTGCACAACTGCACATCAGAAACGCGATCGCGGACAAGTTAATATTATATTTCAGAATGAGAAAGAAATACGGTGACAACTCTATGAAACGTCGTAATATTTACACGTGTACTCAAGTAGGTTTTTCACGGATCGATTCATGATAATAATAATATTTATATAGCGCCTTTCACCCGAGGGTCACAAAGCGCTGCACAAAGCCGCGTAAAGAGCTTGCAAGCTCACTTGGTATTTTTTTTCTTCTGTAAAAATAAACATCTATCCTTTTTCGGGCACTCCGGTTTTCTCCCACAGTCCAAAGACATGCTGCTGCATAAGTTAATTGGCCTGCTGACTAAATTGCCCCCCAGTGCCTGGGTATAGCCATGCCTGGCGCCGTGTGTCTGCCGGGATAGGCTCCGGCTCACCGCGACCCTGTATAGGATTAAGCGGTTTCTGAAAATGGATGGATGGATGAAGGTACTGCTCTGTCAGCGGTGCGGGCAGAGGGGAGACTTTTCCCATCGTTACAGCTGCCGCGCCGGAAGATCGAACCTGTGGATTGCAAGTCCAGCGCGCTCACCCAATACATCACGTCAGCCTCCCTCGAAACACTGTACCGCAGTGGGATAGATCAGGAGTGATGGGCTTACTCTGTAGAGCTAAGTCTGAGTGACTTGTGGCTCAGAAGGGGAGTCAGTGTTGTCGCGGAGGCTGCTAGCCGAGGTGTTAAATTACCGACCAGGACCTCGGGTTAATGGAAGAAAGCCGAGCAACAGGCGCATTGAGGCAGCGGCAGCAATACGCTCCTCCAATTAACGATGCTCTTCACGATCTGTTCCGTAACTCGCCTCTCACTGTTACGTGATGTCATTATTTTTGGCCCGACTGAGTTATCACATTTTACCGTTAAAAAGACTCATCCCGTCGGAATAGCCAAGTGCCAGGCGCACTCTCAGCGCCGTAACGCTGATGCGATAACTGCATTTATTGCACATTTCCTGGTCGTTTAAGGACACTGTAAGGGCGGACACGGAGCCTGTGCCTATTAACATGAAGTGGGGGAGTCATATGTATCTGAATACTGAATCTTACCCAGCCAGCGCCACAGCATTGCGAAGCTAATCTACGACCACGTAATTACGATACTACAAGTTAATAGCTAAATGTTCCATGCTACCTCTTCCAGAGCAGCGACGTTGAAACACATGGACACACACCAGTAATAGACATTACTGTCTGGCTTGACTGCTATTGCCACGATTAACTGCCGCTAACGCTGCCGCGCAGTGATAAACAGATGCCCATCTACCCAGCGCATTCAGTTACAGGCCAGCGCTCACAAGTGTTGATAGCGAAATGGTGATGTCCACACGTTGGTAAATTATATCCTATATAATTGACAAATTGCGGCATTAGTTGATTATATATGTGCCGTGTGCATTTAAGCGGCAATTTATTTGCCCGGATGCACTGGAGACGCGCAATCGCTGTCCCACGCCTGCACGTGTGCGGCAGTGGCTGACACATATCTGAGTGACAATTTGGAGGAATTATATCCTTCGGCTGGTCTGGGAACGCCTGGCAATCCCCTCCAGGAAGAACTGAAATCTGTTGCTGAGGAAAGGGATGTCTGGTCCACTCCCCTTGGACCGCTGCCACCGCGACCCTCACCAGGACAAGCGGTTTAGAAAATAGATGAATGGATGGATTTGCATATTCAGTCATTTACATAAACGGTCACTTCTGCAATAATTCAGCCGCGTAGACTTGTTGTTAAACGCAATCAAATAACCAGCGGTGGCTTCATCCAGTAGCTTTTTTCCCCCCAACTCGCTCGCGGCGACAGCTTTGTGTGTCCGACTACTGTACGCGTGTGAAGCGTACCGCTCGCGCATTTTAACGCCTCAACCCCATCATCGATTGGCATCACGAAGGAGTCAGGTGGCGACGACAGTGTCTCTATTCCGCACAAATTCAGAGACGAGAACACACGCTCGCATCCTGCGACACGAGCTCGGAACGCTATGTCGCGGACTGGTAAACAACTCTAATTTCCTGAACGACATGGCCCGATAAGGCGGCATCTTCTCCGGTGTGGTTATCTTTCGTGTGATGTGGATTTTCTCAACACTCATGGTTGATGTACCGTTGCAGGTTTTCAGAGCTGTTCTTTCGGGATAGCCCTGTCAATGAGCGCTCTTCCTCTCTCCCCCTCGCGACCGGTGCTTGTTGTTGTTGCTGCTGCTGCTGCGGAGTCCGCGCTCGATGCGAGACGGCCACTGATGAGCACCGCAAGCGCGGGAGCTAGCTTGCGGGGCCACCGCGCGGATTAGGGCCCCGAGCGGAGGCCGCCCGCCGCTCGTACCGGCGACGACCCCGAGCCGAGGCGGCCTCCTCACCCCCCCGAGAGCCGTGTCCCCGGGGACTCCCCGCAAATCAGGGGGGCTTTGATCCGAGCGATGTCTGAGCCTCAGAGAGACAGACCCTCGTGAAGTCACGCTTTGCGTAAGGCGATTGCCGCAGAATATCGGTCAGTCCGTCGGGTTTTTTTTTTACTTAAGACGCAAGGAACCGTTGAGCTGTGTAGCTATTTTTAACAGTTGTCCAGCGCGGGACAGGCAAGCAAGTTGCAACATCTCAGGGCACCAAGCACAATTTTTCATTCATTCATTCATTCATTGTCAGAAACCGCCTAACACTTTACAGAGCTGCGGTGAGCCAAAGTCCACCCCGGGAGACACAGGGTGTAAGGCAGGGCCACACACAGGACGGGACGGCGGTCCATCACAGGGCACCGCGGTCAATTTAGTCAGCAGGCCGTGTTAGAAGCTCAACATTTCATTCTTAGATATACGTCGTCTGTTGATGGGTACACCACGAGCTCCACATGGCAACACGTGGACGAGGTGTGGAGACGGGAGCCGCCCGTCGCTCATCGTCTTTCCTAAAGCATCTGCCCGAGTATTGGCCTCAAGCTATAGTGACCACGCAACTACATTCTCACGGGGAGTTTCTGTTCTCCACAGAAAGCCCAGGCGTGCGCTCGACTACATCCAGGATTAGGGGCTGCTCCGTGAAAAAAAACCATGAGAGCGACTGTTCGTTTTAATAACTCTTACGCTCTGTGCCACGTGTGTCTTGCGGAATAACACATCTAATCACTTCTCCCCATGGCTTGTGAAAACAAAGCCACGCTGTGCCACTGAATTGTACGTCCCATCGTTGTAACTTTGAGTAATTAACTGTGGGGGGTCAAGGTAGAAGCGTTCACGTCGCGATCCCTGTCAGGTAATACTTGGTATTGCCTGCGAATTCTACCAAACACTTCGAAGCCAAGCTGAAAGACAACGATGTCCAGAAGCTGCCCATCGTGCTTTGAAGAATCGCAAAGAAGAAGAAGATTAACTGTGCACTTTCAGTCGGCATGGCACAATTAACCCCATCTTCCCGCCCCATGCTGAGCCTGGGATTGCCGAGCAGGATGTCACGGTTGCAGCTGCAACACCCGGGCGTGTTTCATCCAGTTTGTGCCGAGCATCACACCGAGCATCACACCAGGCAATATACCGAACAGGAGGCGAGGCGAAATGTCTGACCTCTTGCCAAGCATCACGTGGCACAAGCAGAAAGCACAAGGGACAGTCTACGAATCTACCGATGTAGGTTTTCACGTCTCGATTCATGATGGTTGCACTTCAGGGCTGTGCTTTTGGGATAGCTGTGTCACCGAGCGCTCTCCCTCGCGACGTTTCGCCTCCCACGTTGATTATGCTTCCACGCGGACACGGGGAGAACATGCAAACTCCGCACAGAAAGGCACCCGAGGCGGGATTCGAACCCGGGCGGGCTTGCTGCGAGGCGGCAGCGCGACGCACCGCGCCACCGTGCCGCCCGAGTGAATTATCTACAGGTAAGTAACAACACGCGTGAGAATCCATTGCACGACCGAGAGCCACTCGACATTGTGAGGAATCGTCAGTCTCGAGGGTAATCCTGGAGAGCCGGCACGTCTGCTTGCAGTTTGGCGGTTAGCTATTTGTGAGGCCAGATACAGTAGTTGTCACGAGAAGAGACGCACCGACAACAATAACCCAGCTGAATATTCAGTCGGAGCATCGACACGGCCATCAACGTAATCCCGTGAGATTTGATTTTTATTTTACCGACAGTAAGACTATTGTATGATATTGCCCCCGTGCCAGTAACGCGCCTCTATCCTGAATTAAATTACTTTTCATTTCAAATTTTCTAGAACAATTTCTTGGACCTATTTATTTTTCTTTTATTATCCTGGGTCTTTTCGAATTTCATTCTGTGTATACGACATGTTGTTCCCATTGATTCGCTGCGTTTACAAGACAAGACTGCACTCGCGAGCCGGGCTCCATGTACAAAATTGTTTTTTTCGCGAAAGAAGGAGCTTATCAGGTTTTTTTTTCAACAGGAAAATTGCACTAGTGTGTAAAAGGTATTTGGAAACCTGCTTTGCGGAAAAACAATGCGCTGTGCTAGATGGAATGTGACATTCTGCTCGGCTGCTTTCTGCACAGTGGCAACTGTGAAGGCGAGTTGGGACAGCGAGGCAGAGAGAGCGAGCGTGCATCATGAGCCATGATCAATCCACTGCTGCACGAATGCCTCGCCAACCCGTGGCCGGCTCTCGCGGTCCGGTAACAATCCGGCAGTTGCAGGTCAGCTGCTTTAAAAAAAACATCGAAACAACATCCTAGTTTTAACTCAAAGCAACGAGTGTTCGAAAAACCTTTGTTTTTCCTTTCCGTGTCCCATCCCTAGTTTGAACAAATGCGACCGACCAACTGACACATGTGCCGACGGCGAATAGACCGACTGACCAAAAGATAATTTATTTTCGCGTGGAGATAGGAAATGGATAGTGATTAATTTATTACCCAGGAAGCTCAACTAAGAGCGCTCGCTGAGGTTACGTAAATAGTAATTTGCTGCATGTAAATCATACAACACTAAATATTTAATCCACCATGAGCCATCCACTAATACTCTCTACCCGTGAACTGCACACGCACGCACACACACGTGGACTGCACACGCGTGTGCGTGAGCTACCGCACTGGGAGCATCCACTGGGCCTGGATATGAGGGCTGATTTGTAAAATAATATTTTGTCTCGAACTAGAACCCGAAACCCAATACTGCACTAAGTAAATGATGAGCATGCCATCTTCAGCAAGCCCTCCGAGAGGTCGCTGCGCAGGTTACAAATCAAGTCACGTACGTTACAGTCATTGATCGACCGCGACGAGAATCAAACAACAGCGAAGCTACCCCGTGTGTAAACCACGGTTTCTTAATCCCAATTTTTACATTTTTATTAACCTGTGCAGCAGCATGTCTTTGGACTGCGGGAGGAAACCGGAGTGCCCGGCAAAAACCTAAAAGGACACGGGGAGAACATGCAAATTCCACACAGAAAGGCAGCCGAGCAGAGATTTGAACCCGAGTCCTTCTTGCTGTGAGGCGGAATAACTACTAACCACGACAGCGTGCCGCCCTGCTCTGGGAAATGTTGCACGTACATGTCCTCAATGTAACCGGCAGCAGCAGAAGAGCTTCCTACGAACTCCATTCAGCCAGAAATCTCTCCGTTTGTGAATGACGCCCTATTATTAGGTGGAAATAAGAATGCTTCTGTGGTCCCATTAATCAGCATTTGTCCGTCTGATGTGCATGAATAGGGGTCTGAAAAGACGCTTCAATTGATCAATTATAAAAAAAAACGACCCTAATTTTGTTCGGTCCCAATTACGCCATGAAAACCTTCACGACTGTGCCGGCACACATTCGCGCTTGTGCTGTTGATCCGAAGCATTACACATGCTCTTAAGTGTCTAGTTATATACCATTATTATCTCCCGCTAACTGCATCTCCTTGACTCCTGCAGACAGCTATGCTTCACACTTTATCTCTAATGTTAACCACTTTGGATGATGGCTTGATAGAGCAAAACCAGAAATGCACATCAGACCATTTGTTATTACACCCGAATCGGGCTATTGCAGTGGCGTTTATTGTGCTCATCGCAACTTGGCTCTGAAACAATTTGATCTCGTTCAAAATGATGCTGCTCAGTTAGTTTACTCCATCCATCCGTCCATTTTCTAAACCGCTTGCCCTGGTGAAGGTCTCAGTGGCAGCAGTCCAAGGAGAGTGGACCAGACATCCCTTTCCTCAGCAACAGATTCCACCTCTTCCTCAGGGATTCCCAGGCGTTCCCAGGCCAGTCGAAGGATATAATCCCTCCAGCGTGTCCTGGGTCGGCCTCTAGGTCTCCGTCCAGTGGGCTGTTCCTGGTAGACTTCCCGTGGGAGCCTTCCAGGGGGCATCCTTAACAGATGCCCGAACCACCTCAACTGGCGCCTCTCAATCCGGATTTCTGTGCTCCTCACTTTGTGACGGAGAGTGAGCCCAGCAAACCTGCGCAGAAACCTCATTTCTGCCGCTCAGTTAGTTTAAAGAGGAACGACATTTCCTGTTCTGGACCAATCGTATCGTACTTCAGCGAGAGCACAAATCAGTTGAAAAGTCGTGAAGTTAACGTTCAGGGCACCGCGTGTCCTCGGGCCTGTCCTGTAGATCTCTGCCAACTCCGTGTGTAAACCTTGCTGAGCAATGCGCCACCTGGACTCTTATCTCGCGGCAGCCCAGCCATCGTATCGCGCTTGCTGCCGTGCCAGAGCTTTTTGTCAAATTGAAACGGTCTTCCGTGAAAACTTTTTTTTTCACCCGTGCAATTGCGCGTCCAGTTTCAATTTATGCCACGATAGCACGGCTCAAGCGAAGCACAGTTTACGAGGGCGCCCGGTCAGCGGACGAACGCGTTAATTGGGTGAATTTGCATAACTGGCAGTCGAGAGTAATGTGGAATTTTTTTGTCGTTGTTAATAATAATAATAATAGCGTTTTATATAGCGCCTTTCACCCGAGGGTCACAAAGCGCTGCACAAGGACGCGAAGAGAACGGCATGTCAACAATGAGACAAAAACAAAGGAACAAAAAAAAATTGATTAAGGCTGCTTCGAATACACTGAAAGGTCGTGAAACTGGCAATCTTAAGAGTTAAGAACGTGCACACTGTGACGGAACATCGCAGTGGATTTGTAGATGAAGACTGTGGCGTAAATGTGATTTGTCATCACACGTCCAGCATGGGAAGCCGGATCCCCCGTCTGAAGCCAGGCAGCACGGGGGCAGGGGAAGTGTTGGGATGTGGCGGACGCGACGCACAAACAGGTTGCCATTGGCTTAGCTGGGCAGCAGAGGGCAGCGCAGAAACGTCCACCGTTGTACTGTGCTTCTACGCTCTCACAACTACGCTCCGCTCCCCGCTCTGATCCGCGTCCTGAGTCTGACGACGACAAAGACCCCCGCGGCGCGCGGACGCCCTCGTCCAGCAGTGGATCGACAAAACGGCTGCATCCGTGCGCTCCATATTCCGGAAGGCCGAGTATTTGTTGGGATTTTTCGTGGGAAGAAACTGGAGAGGCCGGAGGAAACCCACACAGAACTGGGGGGAGAACACACACACACTCCACACAGAAAGGCGCCCAAGGCGAGAATCGAACTGCCTCGGGGGCAGGACGTTCTGCGAGGGGCAGACGTGAGCGCTGCCCAGCCACCCTGCAGGCCATCTCGACGTGGCACGATGCATTTTGGATCAATGGCGGTCATAGAGCTGCAACTATTATCGACAAACGCCGTCGTAATTTAGCAATAAGCTGGTGCAAAGGCAGCTTGGCCACCGCACGGATTGAGCGCCGAGTGCGACTCGACATTAACGGACAGTCCCCGTGGGTCCTGCTGGTCATAAAACCGTGATCCGTTTACAGATACACCACTAACATAATATTTAATGTCAGAGCCTCTGCGAGTCTCTGCGAGTCTCCAATCAATGTCGATGCACGTATTCAATCTAGTAAATTCTCGTGTCTGTAGGATACGGGAGCCGTGATTTTTCCACAATGTTCACCCACCCGCTGAGAAGGCGAGGGTCATTGGAAATATTCGGGGTATCTGCAAATGGATCGCTATGCGGCACAAATATATAGGCAAAACTAAAATGTAACTAAAAATATAGACAACCATTATCTGTGTAGCGGTAGAAAAGGTGCCCATAAATATAACAGCTCGACGCCAGCTACTAATGCATTCACGAACCTCCTCCACTCTTTGCCACGAGCAGCAGCTGAGCAGCAGGTGGTGCGTGGGAATGTGCCGACAGAAGGCCGCACACAGTCCGAGGCCCTCAGGCAAGAGGGGCCCCAGCCAGTGGAGCCAGGCCAGGCCGAGGACAGTCACCGGCCACCGGGCACGTGGCGCGCGGAGACTCCAACATCGCGAGCAACGCCGCAAGTAAAGCCGGAGAAATACGCCGCCGGTTGTACTTTGGTGACCGGCAGAGTGCCCGTGCCGTGGGAGAGCTGGTTCCAAGTGTGGGACACGTTCTACTCCTGTATTTTGTTGATGACGTTTTCTGCTGACGTGACATGGATTTCTTCCTGATGGGCTTTTGTAAATATTACATGCTGGCTCTCTGAAGTTTCAGGAGAATAATCAATACGTGGAAAGTGAGGCTGAAATAAGACATAAAAGCCTGGGTGTTGTGCGGATAGAATTTGTGCGTGCGAAGGATTTGAATCTGGTTCCCTCAGTACGGACATACATACACGCACAAAAACCACTCCATTATTTATAGATTGCACCTGAAAAAGAGTGGAACGAAGGGCCAACAGACAAGTTAGAGAAGCATCGTGTGATTACTTTAATAAAATACTACAAGCAAAGTAATAGCTGGGCGGTACAGTGGCGCGGTGAATATCGCTGCCGCCTCACAGCAAGAAAGCCCCGGGTTCGATTCCCGGCTCGGGGGCCTTCTGTACTGAGTGTGCATGTTCTCCCCGAGTCCGCGTGGGTTTTTGCCGGGCACTCTGGTTTCCTCCCACAGGCCAAAGACATGCTGCTGCATAGGTTAATTGGCCTGCGGACTAAATTGCCCTCCGGTGCCCTGTGATGGACTGACGTCTCATCCTGGATATAGCCCTGCCTTGTGCCCTGTGTCTGCCGGGATAGGCTCTGGCTCACTGCGACCCTGTATAGATTAAACGGCATCTGATAATAGATGGATGGATAAAATTAATCACACCAAAATCATAGTAAAAATAAATATAATCTTACAGCCAATCTAACAGCGTCGCAATATTTGACTGCAATGTCAATCTTGGGATTTGTATAACCATACTTCATCACGGTGGTCAGTATTGATTTGTGAACGTGGGCAGGCCCAGGACCGTTCCGATACTGGTCACCTCTGATGTTAGCCGTGGCCAGGAATCGAGCTCGGGTCTCCAGGTTCACGGAGTAGAACGCAAGCGCTGCACCGCGGCTCGACCCAATTACAGTGTTCAACAGTAAATAAACAACAGTAACACCACCAAGGCACTAATTATAATCCACGCGCCAGTGTTAATGGATCCATCCTCTTGTTAGCCAATCGATACTATCTCAACCTCTGAAGTGAACGGTAAAAGCCTCGCCTCTAACACGGGTATCAGGTCTGCATGAGGGGAGGCGTCATGCTGAGGCCCTATAATTCGGATGCACAATGCAAAAGGCACACATTTGTGAGATCAGGGTGAAAGGAAGGTGTAATAGGCATTGTATTTACACATGTTTGTAAAGCACTCCGAAATGATTGCAGGTTTAACACGTGCTCGGTTCAGTTCCTCTGAGAGGTAAGGCTCACGTTTTATCAAATGTGTGGCACACTAACATTCAGTAAACAATTTGTATGTAAATATTTCATTGGGTTAAAGACGTTCATGCGTTCATTATATTTTTCCTTTGACGTTACATAGATGCTTCCGCAAATTCGATCATTACCTTTAAATACGACGAATGATTTAAACTGTCAGCAATCCACAATTTGAAATACGCCGCGATACGGAGTGAAGACTCTGTGTGATCAACTCTCAGCGCTGACGGCTGCCCACATCGCCAACTGTCAAACACGCCCATCCACATTATCACAACGTCAAAAACCCACTAATGCATCTGGTGGCCACGCAATGCCTCATGTTCGAGTGTTGTCGCACGAATCCTGGAGGGCATCGCATTTCGGGCGATTGTCGTTTGGCGATGATTTCTGTACCGGAGAGAGATTTACGCACGCGGAAAAACGCGCCGGTCAGGCGGCGCGTCGGATCGCTAAACGTCTATTACTCTCGGCTCGTGATTTAAATGCGTACGACGCACGCAGCGTACGCTCACCTGCAAAGTAGCGGCTCTTATTTGCCGGTGGACGCTGTTAAGTCATATATATATATGTACACGGGAGCTTGAAGAGGCGACGATGAACTGCTGCATGTTCTGGAAGAGACATTTTTAGGACGCTGCCCGGCAGACCGTCCACACCGCAAACCAGCGAGCACGCGTGATATACGGCCAGCACAAAGACAAAGATCCCCCGTGTAGTCTTGACAGACTGGAGGGTCAAGTGCCGTTAGCGAGCACCTGTGAAGGACGACACGGCACACGAGGAGGTGGGTGACCAGCACCACGCCCGGCCGCCTTTGTCTCACTAGTGGCAATGTTCATACACCGCACTCGGTACTCATTTGAGGCTGAGTCGACCTCGAGGAGGCCCAGGACCGGTTCAGAAAATCGTCGCTGGTGTTGGCCGTGAGCGGGATTCGAACTCTGGTCGGTCGGGTGTGCAGCCCAGCGCGCTAACCACTGAGCCACCGCTCCTCAGCAGGATGACACACGCGTGCGCGCCGCTCACGCAGCGAGGCGCCAGCGACGCACTGGCAACACCGAGAGGCCTACAGTCATAGTACGGGCGGTGCGTTTTCAGATAAACAGTTGCTCTATTGTAGCAAAAGAGGTTATTATAAGGGCTATCGAATAGAGAACGCTTTTTATCGTGCCGTAATGAGGTGCATCCAAGATCAATGGAGATGAAATCAGACATCTAAACTTGTGAAGGGATAGATAAACATTATCAGCACACGTGCACCTCGCGCTGCCTCCAGGGGCTCGGGCTGAGACATTGCAATATCATTTCCCTGTTTGGCCGAGAAGCGAATAGGGTAACCCCTGCACAAAGCTGGGGGCTCTGTGAGCCTTACACCATTTATGGGCGAGTGCTCTCCTGGGAGAAAACACGGCGAACTTATGGATTTTAAATGGCTACTGCGAATTATATCTTTTGACGAATGTGGAGGGACGGTACAGTGGTCAGCGCGCTGAGCTATCAACCCGGCGTCCTGAGTTTGATTCCCGGCGATGTATATCCGGCACGCCTTGATTTGACCGAGACGGTGCGAGTTGACGGTGCGAGTTGACGCGGCGATGACGCCCGTCCGACAAACGTGTCTCCGCGTGCCGTGACGGTGTCGTGCGAGACGCACGTCCATGGCAAACACACCTCCACAGCCGCGTTACGACGCTCCGACGATCCTGTCCTTCATATGCCTTGGTTGGTAATCGAGACTCAAATTTATTCATTCGGTATCAGTGCACCTTAATCTTATAGAGGGTCGCAATGAGCCGGAGCCGATCCCGGCAGACGCAGAGCGCAAGGCAGGCCGATGCCCAGGACAGGATGCCAATCTGTCGCAAGGCAATTGACCTACACAGCAGCAGCGTATGTTTGGCCTGTGGGAGGAATCTAAATATCCCGATGAAAACCCACACGGACACAGCGAGAACATGATCGGAGAGCGCTCGACACGGCTATCCCGAAAGAACAGCTCTGAAGAGCAACCAACATGAATTGATCCGTGGAAACCTACATCAGTTCAGAGAGAACAGGCAAACACCTCACAGAGAGGCTGCAGCGCTAATGACTATCCCACTGTGCGGTCTCCATGACTAAAATAATTACGCGTATTATTAGTATTGAATAATTCTAATTTTAAGAGAAAATACATTCTTATGTGTCTGTAAATTAATTGGCAGTACCAGTTGCCGAAGAGAAATAAATGGTTTGGCCATGCATCCAACAATTATCTGCAAAAAATAAGTGAATACCCAAAGCAGGTAACATTTATTGTGTATATTTTGGAAAGTATCGCTGCAAAAAAATCTAGTTCTGCAAAGAGGCTTTTGTATTTTCAAATGTGCTTCTAATAACTGCATCATGCTCACTACACACACAAGACTATGTAACAAGATGCTTGACTGTTTCGCGACTCGGTTCAAACAGGTTTGTACAGAATGGCAAAAAAGTGTCCGAGTGATTGTAATTGCTACGAAACTCGAGTCTAGACACAATGGCTTCAAACTGTTTATAAAATGCTAAGTAATCCAACGTTCTTTTTACTCATGTGTTCAGGAAATGATAAAAATGCTGGCACAACTGTCACATATATAATCCGGCAATAGTCTATTACACCAGAACCCAAAAATCAATTACAAGTAATTGCCTCGCATGCTTGCACATATTACATTGATTTCCCTCAAATTGTTATCTGAATGTGCAGCCAATCATGAGGAAAGAGGAAAGCATATGAAAATGGTAATCCACATTTTAACGCGGCATGTGTAGTTGGGATTTACAGTATTTACGCGTGTTTTTCCGTGGTCCCTATACACACACAACCCACACAAACAGCTGCCTGTCGTTCTGTCTCTTCGCGTCACAGAAAACGTGCTCGTATTTATTATTTAGAATAGATTCACGAATCAGACTTACTGTATTTGTTTTGCTTGTCATTTTTGTGACCCCCCCCAGGTCACTCGTGCAAATGAGAGCCACGAGTTTGCACCTAATTAAAACTAAATCAAGCCGAAGCCTCAAACCACGCAACGGAAGAGGGGCGGCACGGTGGGGCAGTGAGTAGCGCTGCTGCCTCACAGCAACAAGCCCCGGGTTGGCATCCCGGCTTGGGTGCCTTTCTGTGTGACGTTTGCATGTTCTCAACGTGTCCACGTGGGTTTTCGCCGGGCACTCCGGTTTCCTCCCACGTTAATTTTCCTCCGGACTAAATTGCCCCCCCGGTGCCCTGTGATGGACTGGCGTCCAATTCTGGGTATAGCCCTGCCTTGCACCCTGTATCTGCCGGGTTAAGCTCCAGCTCACCGCGACCCTGTACAGGATTAATCGGTTTCTGACAATGGATGGATGGATGTTTGTTTGCATCTGCTGAGCTCGAAAGCACGTTTTGCAATGAGTGAAGCGCACGGATTGATTAGCACGAAAGGCCACAGGTAATGGCGGGAGTGACGTGGGAGACTGAATAAGTTACGTGGAAATGTAATGGTGTAACTATTGCTACAATTCTACGAATGCTCCTAAAATGCACATAATTAATACGCTACTCTGATGTAAAAGCTGCTTAAATCAATACAGAAAGCAGCAGCGACTGTGCAAATATTCACAATGTGAACGGCTTTTATTAATTTACAAAGCCTTGTTTGTGTTTTGTCAAAACATCACTGAAATTATTTATTGGGCACATCTGGAGCGTTTCCGCCAAGCCAAGGAAGGGGGAATAATTGCCGGCAATTTGCGTGTCGCAGGCCTTCCCGCTAGCTGCCCGCGTCCCTTATGTCGGGAGCGCCATGAAGCAACGCGCGATGTTTAATTCAAACGCAGTTGCGCGAAAATAAATCACGGAGCTGACCGCATTCCACTCGGCGGAGCACGGTGCGAGGCATTCAGCCGCAAGACAAACAGGAAAAAGGGGTTTCCAGCCGACTCCTGCCCGAGTTCAATTATGGGGAGATTTTCGTTTGCTGCTGTGCACGCTCTGAAAAAGTTTTTTTACGAGCGTATGTAAATTCACTTTGGCTCGTGACTACCCACTACATCACTGTCATGCGCAAATTTGCGGCGGCAAACCTTGGAAAATAGAAGACAAACTCACCGTCACAAACGTTTAAGGTAACCGTGGGTTTTTGGTGCCACGGTATCTGATGAATTTGATAGCATCCCCACCACCGGTCGAGGCTCTGGTCTCATCGGAGGGCAAAAGGTCCAGAACCCGTGATGTCTCAACGCAGGGCAAAAGGTCCAGAACCCGTGATGTAAACCATTTAGTATTTGATGTCAATACATGAAACATGGATAAATGTCTGGCCTGAATGCATTATAAAAACCATTTTGCATTCGGATAATGTTAATGATTTTTTTTATGTATTAACCTACGGCATTAAATATTTACGCAAACTGACAAAAAGCGTTGCCGAACAAAATACGCGGTCGTAATTATCAAAATAAATGAATTAAACAAACCTCCCTCGTGATTTAATTCCCCGCCAAGTGCTCGATCGCAGCCTCTGTGCCCGTGAAGGGAAGAAAACAGCTCCGAGCTGCTGCCTCGCCACCCTTCGTGTGTAAATAGCTATTGTTTTGTTTGGGTAATTAGTTATTTTTCTTTTAATTTATTTGCGTCATGTTTGTCGTATCGCAGGAACAAGGTGCCCAACATTAATTCATTGTCAGAAACCGCCCAATCCTTTACAGGATTGCGGTGAACTGGAGCTCACCGGAGCCTATCCCGGCAGACACAGGGCGCAATCCCGGCAGACATGGGCGCAAGGCAGGGTTATATCGAGGATGGGACGCTAGTCCATCACAGAGAAGTGCCCAACGTGCACATATATTTATCCCGAGGCGGTTCGATTCCCGCCTCGGGCACCTTCCTGTGTGGAGCTTGTGTGTTCTCTACCCCTGTTCTCCGGTTTCCTCACACAACCAAAATAACACTCATTAATTAACTGGCCGATAACATCATCCATATATAGGAGGCAGTGTCTGGTGGCAGGCTGGAGCCGGCTGACCGCCAGCGAACTCGCCATTTGCGGGTTCCTCGCTACGCCTCCAAATCCGTGGGATGTGTGCGGCGCGTTATACACCGTCTTATTATTCTTAATTAACCGTCACCCCGTGTCCGCGTGGGTTTTCGCCGGGCACTCCGGTTTCCTCCCACAGTCCAAGACATGCTGCTGCACAGGTTAATTGGCCTACGGACTGAATTGCCCCCCGGTGCCCAGTGATGGACTGGCGTCCCATCATGGGTATTAGCCTTGCCTTGCGCCCTGTGTCTGCCGGGATAGGCTCCGGCTCGCCGCGACCTTGTACAGGATTAAGCGGCTTCTGACTAACGACGTGACGTGACATTAACCGTCACGGCGCAACGGGGACGGGCCAGACGAAAGCCCGCACAGCGTCGCGCGTCCCACCACTCACACCTGCGTGTCAAGTGTCGCACAGAACAACAGTCCGGCAGCGACCGAAAAGGAGAGGGGTCTGGATGAAGTACGAGTCCCCTTCTGCGTCCTTCGGAGCAAAGTAAAAAAAAAAATGTGTTGGAATATTTAACGCCCGGCGAAAACCCACTCGGACACGGGGAGAACATGCAGACTTCACACAGGTAGGCGGCACGACAGCCGGGATTCGAACCCAGGACCTTCTTTGTGTGGGGCGGCGGCACTGCTCACCGCGCCGTCCTTGGAGGGACAGCGGAGGGGAGTCAGTGGGACGGAGGCGCTGAGTAGAAGAGTGGCCGTGCGCTCGGCTAATCACCGGGTTGGGAATACCGATCATAATTTGGAAAGCGATCCTTGGCAATCCTGCCTTTCCACCGGAGAGACCTTTGACATAACTCGCGGTTCTGATCGATTGCGCGGCACACAGGCTAGCGGGTACTGGACAAGTGATCGGCATGAAATCACGGCGAAGACGTTTGACATGAAGACAAGAATAGATGCTTCTCTTGTCTTGGGTTAGGAGCAACCCATTTTGCAGAGGCGGCAGACGAGTGTTTGTGAACATCACGTCTTCTGCTTTATGTGAGAAACACTCTATGTTCCAGAAAAATATCTTTTCAAGTCCTTTCAATTCATGCCTGCACATTTCCTGCGGGTCAATTTGGCGTAACTTAAAAACTTTAATGCCATTCTGCAGCACTTTATTAAAGTCCTGGCTCAAGCTATGTTAACAACTTTTTGTTGAAATGGCAGTTTCCTGCCCTGTCATTGTATTTTGTTCTTTTCGCGGTGCCATGCAATACCGACATCCTACGCGTAATTGCTTCAAACAGTCGGCAGCAAATTGATATTCTGCACATTCTGTCTCGCAAATAAAGCGTAAAACGCGTTTTCCAATGCCCCAGAAGTGTCTACAAGCAGCACTCCGGCTCGTAGAATTTCGGGGGGATAAGCAACGCACGCGCTGCAAACGGCGTCCGTGTAATACTGTAATGTGTTGATTAAACGCTGTAGGCGGGCCGGCACACAGCGATCCCGCGGCCACGACGAACACATTGCCACGAACACAGAGCGCGTGTCCACGCGATGCTTTCGTGCCGTGTGCCCTCTGCTCAGGTGCCCCACCGCGTCCACACAGGTGCCCCACCGCGTCCACACATCGCAACGTTGCTTGCTTGTCTGAGAAGCAGGTAATTGCTTGTTTTGTCCACGCCCTTGAAACATGCTTGAACAAAGTCACGTGTATGGGGAAACATGTGCGGCACGGTGGCGCGGTGAGTCGCGCTGCTGCCTCACGGCAATAAGCCTCCAGGTTCGAATCCCGACTCGGGTGCGAGCTCTCTTCTCTCTCCCTCGTGACGTTTCGCCTCCCACGTTGGAAGCATCACCAGGCGAAATGTCGCGAGGGAGAGCGGGAGATCGCTCGGTGACACGGCTATCCCGAAAGGACAGCTCTGAAGAGCAACCATCATGAATCGAACCGTGAAAACCTACATCAAGTATACTGTGTGTCCTGTGTTTACATGTTAGTGTGTTTGACTTTGACCCAGTGTGGTATTCACTGTTAAAAAAAACAGTTCATCACAGGGCAAAGGGACAATGTCCGCAGGTCAATTAATCTATGCGACAGCAGCATGTCTTTGGACTGTGGGAGGAAACTGGAATGCCCGGCAAAAACCCACGCGGACACGGGGGAGAACATGCAAACTCCAAACAAAGGCCCCCAAGCCGGGATCCGAACCCGAAACCTTCCTGCTGTGAGGCGGCAGCGTTATTCACAGCTTTGCCACCGTGTAAAGCAGCGCCAAAACATCAGCCGATGTATTTCCCCCCCAAGTTGTTAAATATTTATTCGCGACGTGCTGCCAGATAACTCGTCTTTTATTTAAACCCTTCCTGTTAAATTCCATAGTGGCGCGGCGGTTAGTGCGCTCTGAAATAAACCAGTTGACCGGAGTTTGAGTCCAGGCCGCGACTGATGTCAGTGGTGAGTGATTTCATAACCGGGGTATTAAAATAGCCCCCCGAAAGACTATTATACCCCGGGTTGCATTTTGGGCTAGCCCAGACTATACCCGCCCCCGACATCACATTAACCCCCTTGTGTTTTTAATGCACTAAACTATGGACAAACTTAATACTGTCTCCTTGAATATTGAATGTGTCTGCGTGTGTGTGGGGGGGGGGGGGAGTATAATCTGGCCTTGTCGGGTATGAAATAGCCTAGCCTAAATAATACCCCGTGGAATAAACTGGACTAGGCCAGAATATACCCGGGGTATGAAACAGGCGAGCCCACTTCAACCCCGGGTTTTAGTCTGGCCCATCTTGGGCTGTTCCACCGGGTTCCTGCGTTCACCGACTCGCATCGTGACGTCTCCTCGCGTGACCTCCACGACCTCCCGGCGTGGCAGGCCCTCGTCCGCCAGTGTGTTGGCAGGCGGCTGCTAATTACGATGTTTTGGCGCCGCGTTCGCGGTCAGTCTTGTGCTCCGCCGTGCTGACGATTACGCTGGCAAACGCGTCAGCCTCCCAGCATTTACAGGAGTAACAACCCCCGAGTTATTATAATTTGTTTTGAGTCAAATTGTATTAAACATTTCACAGCGAGTTTCGAACGCTTGCCAAAATTAGCTCCCCGTTACTCCACGGGATTAATCGCGGTGTGCGCGAGAGGCCGGGAGAGAATCCTTGAGCGCGCAGTCGCAAGCACTGCTGCCGCACGAATAATTGTGCTCGCTCGCGCACCCGTGCTCCGCGCATGAACAGCTGGGAGCCGTAAATGAGGTCACCTGTGGTGTCTTCAATCTTCACCGTCTCCCCCCGCGTGCCTTCAAGCTCCACTGTCCCCGGCCTCAGCACCGCATGTCCCGCACAGCACTGCAGCAGCACAGTCACCCATCACAGTGGCGCATCCAGCACAGCCAGAGGAGCCCCCGAGGATGCCTCCAACGTGGGAGGCGAAACGTCGCGAAGTAGAGCGAGGGAGCGCTCGACGCGGCTATCCCGAAAGAACAGCTTTGAAAAGCAACTGTCATGCGTCGAGCCGTGAAAAACTACGTAACTACAAACACTGTAGGTCTTCAAAACACGTCGCCATTCGTGTCAGTACAGGGTTTGGATTGAATCAAAAACAAAGAAAAAGATCCCCCGCATAGCATTGACAGACTGTAGGGTCAAGTGCTGTTAGCGAGCACCTATGAAGGTCGACACGGCACACGAGGAGGTGGGTAACCAGCACCACGTCCGGCCGCCTTTGTCTCCCGAGTGGCGATGTTTACACACCGCACCAGGTACTCATTTGAGGCGGAGTCGACCTAGGGGAGGCCTAGGACCGGTTCGGAAAATCGTCACTCGTGTTGGCCGTGAGCGGGAATCGAACTGGAGTCGCCAGGTTTCTAGCCCAGCGCGTTAACCACTGAGCCACCGGAATCTCCCTCAATGGCAAATACACGCGGACCAAGTATACTTGAAACCATTTATCAGGCTAGCGCTGGATACACACCTTCCCATGCCGTGTCAATAACGGAGTTGTTTGACCATACTTCGTTGGCTTGGCGAAAGGCAGAGACCCGGTCTCGCTCAGACATCGCTCATCATTTCCTGGATTGAACACAGGTCATTGAGCGTGAACCTATTCCACGCCACCAAATTCACTTCTTTTTTAAAGCACCGTCACGTCATTTGACCGTGGGAATAATCCCATTGTAGAATAGTGTCTTCATAATTACCGTTTTTAGATAGTTTGTCATCGAACCCACAGAAGGGTCTATTGTAGGAGGTTTCTGCAGAATTGGTTCAGTGTGGATTTCTGTTTTAAAAATTGGATTAGACCGAAATATTCCTCGGATCAGATGTCATTCGTCACAGGATTTGATTCGATCGAGACCTCATCAGATAATCCATCCAACAGACCAGCAAACGTGTTATTTTTTACATTTTATCGCCACCGTAAACGTTGTGGACAAGCGTATGGCATTTGCCCTCGGATCATTAAAAACATGATCTGGGCCCCATCATTAAAAACATGATCTGGGCCCCGGCCACCGGGTGCACACGTTCCCGTCGGCAATAATCGCGGCAGGCGTTCCACAAGCGATGTTCACGCATCACGCTGCAGCCAGGATTTACGTGGGGAGGTCGCTCGGGCGCCTTTATGTGCGGAGTTCGCACGTTCTCCCCGTTTCCGCGTGGGGTTTTTGCCGGGCACTCCGGTTTCCTCCCACAGTCCAGAGACATGCTGCCGCATAGGTCAATTGGCCTGCGGACTAAATTGCCCCCAGGTGCCGTGTGATGGACCGGCGTCCCGTCCTGGGTTATGCATGGATGGAATAAAAAGCGAATAGCGGGGTCCCCTTGAGCCGCTCGGGGCTCTAAGCATTTGCTTCGGTCCGTTTTCTCCTGGCGCCGGCAGTTGTAAGAGGCACTGAGCTGGCTCGAGTTATTAGCGGCGGAGGAACGCGGCTCGGCGACAACGAGCCGCGCGCCGAGCCGGCCGCGTTACGACCGCCACTCACCCCTCTCCCCGCGCCGTGTTCCCAGCAGCGGAAGAAATCGCTTTTACACCAAATGAGTGTGTGGCCCGAGGGCACGGTTTGTATCTGTCGGGGGTGCCGCGGCCAACCCCCCTGAATGTCAAGTCGGTTCCCTGCACGGCGGTGCGGCCGCTCGCCGGGCCACACGGGGTCGGCTCCGGGCAGGCGCGTCGCAGCCGCGGGTGTTGCAAGGAAACGTGGGAGGGGATGGAATCGTGTTTCTGTGAAAGTGCGGGTGTCGCAACACCCGCGCCTGGCTCCGGGCCGCCCCCGCCTTCTCTCGCAAGGAGCCGCTCTCTTCTGCAGGGTGGTCCGGATGTCTTGTGACCCCGTTTAATTGACCCTGGCCTGGCACAGGCGCCGTGGAGACGTTATCAGTCCCAGCCAGGACACCGAGGTGCACACAAAAGGAGAACCAGCTTGCCATGCGAGCTCAAGGTTACGTCAAGTGGAGCGTCCATGCACGCATCGCTGTGTCCACACCAAGGCTGCACAACACACGCGCCGCAAACATTCTATCCGGCCCGTAAAGAATAGTAAAACATCAATAAATAGGTATCGAAAACAATTTGATTCATGTTTGGCCAGTCAGAAACTGCATAATCCTGTACAGGATGGCGGTGAGCTGGAGTCTATCCGGGAAGACAGAGGGCGCAAGACAGGGCTATACCCAGGATTGGACGCCAGTCCATCACAGAGCACCAGAGGCTATTTAATCCGCAGGCCAATAAACCTATGCAGCAGTATGACTGTGGGAGGAAACCGGAGTGCCCGGCGAAAACCCACGCATATCTATCTATGGTTCCCCCTCGCGCCCCTGTCTCTCTCGGAGCGAGCAAACAGTGTGTGGCGGCGGCGACGCGTTACAAGTTCATACGGTTATTGATTACATTAGCGAGACCTTGATGGGCCAAGCGTGGCGTGGGTGAGCGTAGGTGGCGGAGGATCTGTGTTGCATCGTTCTCGATGGAGGTAGAATGTACTGCTGACTACACCTGCGCTAACGACGCCAGATCCCGTCACTATCAGGTCACAGGAACGGAGGCTGAAGTTCTGCCTCAATTAACCTTGGCTCGGCGTCCCGGCATCCGTTATTTATCACCTCCCTCTCGCTTTATCTGGGTTCTGTTTTGCCTGACCTCTGCCTCTCTCATTATAAACCACCATAAATAAACGAACAGCTTTCATATCGCGAGCTGTAACTCCTGCCTTTACACTCTGGACAGTTTGCTTGATGTGTCCGGTAACATTTCAATGCAGAAGACGCCCTTCCGTCAAAGTGTCAATCTTCAATGCCGCCTTTGCGCGGCAGGAAGCCTGTTTTGTTGACGGCTCGTGTGCGTGTGCGCTTTGCGATGGTTGGTCTCTCCCTGCAGGACGAGTGGCCCTCACGATCCATGGCAGGCGACCAGCCAGGTTGGGTACAGTTTGAGCCTTGGTACAGGATTCATCCATCCATCGATTGTCACAAACCTACATCAGGACATTTACGGATGGCTTTCAATGATCCATGCATTCATTGTCAGAAACCGCTTAATCTTTTACAGGGTTGCGGTGAGCCGGAGCCTATCCAGGCAAACACAGAGGGCAAAACCAGGGTGGGACGCCAGTCCATCACAGGGCACCGGGGGGCAATTTAGTCAGCAAGCCATGCAGCAACATCTCCTTTAGGCTGTGAGAGGGAACTGGAGTGCCTGACGAAAACCCACGCGGACACGGGGAGAACATGCAAACTCCACAAAGAAAGGCACCCGAGCCGGGATTCGAACCCGGGACCTTCTTGCTGTGATCTTAAAAACACCAAAGACAGATTGCATTGTTTGGATAAGCTACACGGTACTCCCAAAGCGACGCACCAGTTTAAAATTGCATACACAATATAACGTGGAACGTGCTTTTGCGAATGCCCCGTACATTCGAAGGGAGGCTATTGCTGGAAAACCGAACACACTCAAGCAGGGATGTGACGGAGAGCGCCACACTAACACGGTGCAGTTTTAAATTAAAAGCAACGCAACGACTTCGCGGCAGGATCTTTTACTACCACAAAACAAAACGAGGCATTTTAATTGAGCAGCGTATGACCAATTTCCTGTCATTCATTTCCAGGCCATAATTAATGGATTATACATACATCGTGCATTTGAGGGCTGCTCGCTCTCAATGCGGCTCACACAATGAGGCTTACACCAGGGTAATCACCAATGCTGCATGACTCACAACAAGCCCCCGATTGGGAAGGGAGTTTTCCATTCACTGCATCACCAGCTAAGCCCACAGGACATGTCCATCATAAACGCACACGTGCACTGAAACTGGAGGAAGCCCGCTGGGGATACGGCATCGGAGTAACTCTAACAAAGCACATCATTAGTCATAAAAAACAACAACAACATTGGCAGGTAATTTAAAAAACGTGTCATGTTACCGAGCAACTATTCATCTCCGGTTTAGGAGACGCGAGCTGGGTTGCTGCATCCGTCGAGATCACGAGTTGGGACGGTGGAATCTCGGGGAGGGTTCAGCGAGCAGTTGATAGGGCACGGCGATCGGTCACGTAACGAGCGCGGTGGCCTGAACTCGCGATGGAAACTGCGGGGAACCGTATGGATCGTTTTTGTGTCGGATGAATATTATCGACTGTTTTGCATGAAGTCACAGGAGGACTGCGGGAATTGACCCATCAATGTCACGACGCGGACTCGCCGAGAGACTCTCGCAATGAGGTCACTCGCCCTGCTTACCGGTACATAGATAGACAGATGATGATTATTATTACACCAGAAAATACCCAGTGAGCTTGAACGCTCTTTGCGGGGTTCCTGCGACACAACACGCAAATTGACAAAACATACATCCATCCACCCATCCTGGACTGACGCCGCATCCTGGGTATAGCCCTGCCTTGCGCCCGGTGTCTGCCGGGATAGGATCCGGCTCACTGCGACCTTGTACAGGATCAAGCGGTTTACGACAATGGACGGATCGTCACCATCGCCTGTCTGCGCTGCTGCGAGCGCTCGTCATTGCAGTAGTGTGCTGCTCATTAATGACCGCGTTACACGTCACAGCGGGCTGGAGTCCACACTGAGTAGTACATGCTTTCGTCTTCAGGCAAAGTGCGCCTCCGTTGGCTTTCATGATCAAGTTCGGCTCTAATCTGGCACCGCGACCCGCTGCGGTCGCCGCTTTGTGGCAGGCGGGGAAACAAAGCCAGCTACGGGGACATCTTCCTCACCCCGGGCCGCCGGGTCTCCCCGCGGCGAGCATCTCTGCCGGGCGGCACGCAGTGTGTCACACTGCATTTGAACGAAGAATGGCACGGGCTTTGACTGCCATTGTCTGCAAACACAGCCGCTCTTTCAGCAGAATGCGCAGGCATGACGGCTCGTGCGTCTGGCATCTTGCAGTAAAACGGCCCTCGCAAATGCTGATTGGAGGAGAGGAAAAAAAGCAACCGCTACTGCAGCGATCAAAGCAACTTGTGTGGTGTGGACTCGCGTTTGGAAGCGTCTGCAGAGACCGCACTTCTGTTTACACGTGCTTGTTCTTGGAGGGTAACAGCTACACAGGACACAAGTTGTTGCACTAGTTCCCTCTCAGTGTCGAGACAAGCTACCTAGAATACGTTTGGTTTTTTTCCCATCGCAAGGTATAACTGTATTTTTATTTGCCCTGCCTTGCGCCCTGTGTCTGCCGGAATAGGCTCCGGCTCACCGTAACCTTGTACAGGATTAAGCAGTTTCTGGCAATGCATGCACGCATTTGATCGATTATTTGCAATGCTGTGTGTAAATGGTAATTTGTGTCGGCGGGTCGTTTGTATGTTTTCATGATACGTGACACTGACCGTGCGGCTGAAGGTTCAGCGTGTGTTGTGGTTCAGAGGAGATAAACCCAGGAGCTGCGCTAGAGGACAGCGGGCTGGAGTCGAAGGTTGGAGACAGTTTAATTAGAGGTCGACCGATACGGATGTTTCTGGGCCGATACCGATATAATAGAAAACTAATTATCCAGATTTGATTAACGTGAGAAGAACGAGAGTTTTACCAAATAACTGTCCTTATATTTTAACAACTTTATTAGCCAGAGCATATATTATTTATGCTGAAACAACTACGTCATCCTGCGAGGTAATGTCAAAAAGGCTCAGATCGTCGGATTAGATTCCCAGAGCATTTATTCCCAAGGTTATATCACCATCTACAATACATCTTTATAAGCCATAAAAAAGGCGACAGGTTGTCTACAGCGGTAACATCTATGCCTCACAGAAGGAAAGTCCCTGCTTTGATTTTTGCCTCGGGCACACCTGTCTGCGTGGAGTTTGTGTGTTCTCCCGCTGTTCAGTCAGCTAATCTTATTTAAGGTGGAAGAAACCATTGTTTGGCGTGGGTTCCACCCCCCCCCCGGTTTCTCCGGTTTCCATCCACAACTAAAAAACACTTAAATTAATCGGCCGATAACATCGTAATATAAAGGAAAGCAGTGTCTGGCTGGTTGGCGCCGGCTGACAGCGCTATTCACCACCGTCCCGCCCTGGGTCGCGGCTATCAGATGACACCCACATTTCCGCATCGTGTCAGACTTTGTGTCATCCTGCTGCTGGAAGATCGTGTCCATGAATGTTTCAGATAAAGGATGGAAATTAATGAAGTATAACCTTGGTATTACTTTATGACGCTGTTTATCTAGTCATTAATTATTATTGCTTGACAGATTAGAAGGGGGTTATAACTTAGCACAACGCTGGTCGTTTCTGCCGTTTTAAATATGATAAAAAGTGACATTATCTGCTTTGTCCCACGGACCAAATTATTCTCCACGGAAACTCTTACACTTCACGAACCTGACAAAACACCAGGCTATGTTTTGCTAGACTCCATTAAAAGGACAAAAGACACATTAATGAGTACATTACACTGAACATAAATTAAATATGCACCGAAACTCTGCCACCAATTTTAATCACCTTCCAATTAATTTTGCTTTCATCGGAGTTATTAATAAGAATAGCATTTATAGAGCGCTTTTCACCCGAGGGTCACAAAACGCTGCACAGGGCTGTAGAGAGAACGACATATCATAAACTAGAGAGAACGGTAATCAGCAACAAATTATTATTATTTTTGGGGGGGGTTTTGTGACGGCAAAGTGATGTAGGCAAAAGATTGAGGTGTAGTGTGAGGAGAGAAGAGAGCCGCAGAAAAAGATGGAGAAATAAGAAATGGAATTTGTTATTACGCTCGTTGATTTTGTTTACATTTATTCGGATCGGGATTCGAGGCGACACTTGGCGAATCAATATTTTTTCGTGAATTTGACGCCCCTTGAGCTGCCTGGGGGCCCAAAGGTTTTCCTATGTTTTGTAGCCAGATCTATCTCAGTCAGTTTTTATCTAAGCTGGAAGGAGCCGTTAAATTTTGCAGCTCTTTTTAACAGTTGTCCAGCGGGGAGGGGTAAGCAAGTCACAATATCTCGTGGAACGGAGGGCATTTTAGTCAGGACAATTAACCTAGGCAAGGAGCCGGGCTCGAATGCCGGCTCAGGGGCCTTTCTGTGTGGAGTTTGCATGTTCTCCCCATATACGCGTGGGTTGTCGCCAGGCACTCCGGTTTCCTCCCATAGTCCAAAGACATGCTGCTGCATAGGTTAATTGGCCTGCAAACTAAATTGCCCCCATGTCCTGTGATGGACTGGCGTCTAATACGGCGTATAGCCCTGCTTTGCGCCCTGTGTCTGCCGGGATAGGATCTGACTCACCGCGACCCTGTACAGGATTAAGCGGTTTCTGACAATGGATGGTGAATGAGATGGTTTTGTGCGGCGTGTCCCGGATCATCAGTCGTATTTGCTCGTTTTGTTTTGACTGCCACGTGGAGCGAAACGTCGGACAAGGCTCCGAGCACCACGTTGTTACAACGACGCGACAAAGATCCCCCGTATAGCCGTAACAGACTGTAGGGTCAAGTGCTGTTATCGTGTTTGTTGTGTAGCAGGAATCCCGAAAAGAGCTTGCAAGCTCACCGGGTATTTTTCAACTGCAATAATAAACATCGATCTATCTATAAAAGCCGGCAGGGCACACCAGGGGGTGGGTTGCCTGCACCACGCCCGACCGCCTGTGTGTCCCTAGTGGCAATGTTTACGCACTGCACTAGGTAATCGTTTGAGGCCGAGACGACCTAGGGGCGGCCAAGGACGGGTTCAGAAAACGCTCACTGGTTTTGGCCCGTGGACGACACCACACTGGCGACCCACGCAGCAGTTCGGCCTCATGCATATTCATCAGCCCGCCAAGTCTAGCATTGTCATTACTTTCCATATGTGCGCCCTGCAATATTAATGAGAACGCCGCGTGTGTGAATGTTTAGCACGGTGTGTACGGTGTGCACAGGGTGTTAATTTGTCAACAATATTATTCTGTCAGACTACGATGACGACATCTGTGTACAGTACAATTAGGCATGTATTTAAACATGCCACGATTTAGTTAAATACCTGTGTGTAAAAGAGTGAAGTTTATCAACGCACCCCGGCTCGGGTGCCTTTCTGTGTAGAGTTCGCATGTTCTCCCCGTGTTCGCGTGGTTTTTCGCCAGGCACTCGACTTTCCTCCCACAGTCCAAAGACATGCTGCTGCTGCTGCTGCGTCGAGTGATCGTCACGTGGACTAAATTGCCTCCGGTGCCCTGTGTTGGACTGGCGTCCCATCATGGGTATACAGCACTGCATTGCGCCCTGTGTCTGCCGGGATAGGCTCCAGCCCTGTGATGAGACTGCCGCAGACGACGTCGCTGGGGGGGTGGTGCCTTTCGCGACGCCGCGTGGATCATGTAAAATAAAAACAAGAAACCGCCACGATCCCGCAAACCGCAATTGCTCCGACAGGAATGTTCACATTAAATCGGAGAGACGTGACTCAAGAGCGAATATTGACACTTGACCCCCCTAAATCGAGCGCGCGTTATTTGTCAGGGGCCTCGCGTCAAAAAACCACAAGCGCCGCGTTGGCCGGGAGCGCCGGCACGGTTTACGGCGCGGCGACACTCTCGTTACGCGTCAATGAGTGATTTTAAAACGACACAGGAGCCACGATGAAGGCTGAAACCGTGCAGCAAACAATTTGTCGTGACCTCCAGCCCGCGCTATCGCCTCTCGCTGTCAGTACGACGCGCGGCCGGGCTGTCACGGACAAATCCGGCACCGCAGACACGACTAATTCCGGTAATGAATCCTTTCAGCCCTGGGTTTTTTTTTCTCCTTCCAACGGATCTCTATAATCAACGAACGCCTCCTCCGTGCCCCTCTCTCTCTAAGCGAGCAGGCTATCTGCTGCTCTTCTCACACTCGTGCCCTCCCCCATAGCACTACCATCTCTCTCTCTTTTTCAACGTCTGCATTAGGCCGTTGAAACACATTTACAGCGTCTTGAGATGTGATCGCCTTTAGACGAATTGTACACGACGGACGGTATGATGGTTACACGGTGTTATTGGCAATCGGTTGTTATTGGGTGGTTTTGCACACCAGCAAAACGATAGTGTAATATTTTGATTGCTGGTAACGGTACGATCGTTACACGGTACGTCTGCTGCACCCGGTAATCAACGCCGATTGTCGGCGCATTAGACATTTGTTCTCGAGTGTAATGCTGTTGTGTAAAATGCCACATCTATATTAATAGTTAATTCCAGAAGCAAACCAGCGCCAGATTAAATGATCCGTGAAATGCCAAATGTGAGATTTTTACGGCCATCCAGAGAATTTGGATGCCCTAGTCTGGAGACAAGAGCCACTAACTGCGAATGTAATGGTATCAAATGGTAGCTGTGTATCTTACGATACACCCGGCCTGCGGAACAACTCTCACCAATCACATCATCTTGACACGTGCGGTGTAATCCAATTCTGCACTACACGTTATATAAATATGCCTGGAAGCGAGCCATCCGACTGCTTTACAGGAGCCATGCATCACAGCCTAACGAGATCGCAACTAGCCACCTCATTTGGCAATATGAGGAGTTTAATTCCAATCCGTCCTGAATTACATCAATTTTAAACCGGTGCTCAGATTATACAATGAAAACTCGCAAGGTCAGGCGCATAATCAGATCTACGAGCGCTATTCTGGCACCATCTCCGAGATATAGGTTTACATTAATGTGTTTATATTTCAGCAAATAGCATAGAGCTGTCAGAAGCTCCGTGGATGAAAAATACAACGCTGTGTTTAGAACCAAAGACCACTTGTCAAATAAGTCACCGTGTCTCTCTATTCAAGCAAACACTCGGGCAGGGAAGCACTCATCCGCAACTCCAGCCCTGAGCATGTGGCAGAAATATGTCAAAGCAGCAAATTAATTGTACATACGCACGGGCCCAACCTGCTACGCGTGCCGCAACAATACGACGTAAGCGTGACTCGATTTCAAATGTGTACGATGCAGCTTCAACATCAGATAACGTGTGTCAACATTTCCATGGGGCAAGTCCCGTCACCGTGTTTGCCAATACAATCTGAACAAATATTACCCGTGTCCGAAAATTTAACAAAAATTCTGACGTCTGGTCATGTTCGTGTCTCACTGATGTTCTGTTGAAGCAAGACTATTGAGGATTCCCTCGTAGATCCAGAAATGTCCCGTTCAGTTTGTGAAGAATACGCGGTCATTCTGCTATCAGTCGTACATTTCCTTTTGTCTTCGGAATAACAGGACACGCTGGAGGGATTATATCTCTCGGCTGGCCGGAGAACGCCTAGGAATCCCTCAGGAAGAGCTGGAATCAGTTGGTGAGGAAAGGGATGTCTGGTCCACCCTCCTTGGACTGCTGCCACCGCGACCCTCACCAGGACAAGCGGTTTATAGAACCTATGGATGTGACCGTGAAGCAGCGGCGGCGCTGAGTCAGGGTCACACCAACGCGTTCATTCTCACAGCTGACGCTTTCCGATTAATTAAACGTCAACCCAGTTTTAGGAAAATTCAAATTGCGAATGGCAATGTGAAATTAGAAAGAATTAGGGACGGCACGGTGGCGTGCTGGGTATCGCTGCTGCCTCACAGCAAGAAGCCCGTGGGTTCGATTCCCAGCTCGATGGCCCAGTGGTAAGAGCACTGGGCTACAAATCTGGCGACCGGAGTTCGAATCCCGCTCACGGCTTACACCAGTGATGATTCGACTAACCGGTCCTGGGCCTTCCCTATGTCGACTCAGCCTCAAATGATTACCTAGTGCAATGTTTAAACATTGCCACTCGGGAGACAAAGGCGGCCGGGCGTGGTGCTGCTCACCCACCCCCTGGTCTTCTTCTTTGCGATTCTTCGATGCACGATGGTCAGCCTCTGGACATCGTTGTCTTTCAGCTCGGCCTCGAAGTGTTTGGTAGAATTCGCGACGTGAACGCTTCTACCTTGACGCGTCCGTCGCGGCGCTTTCGTGCTGACCGCTTTCGCGCCGACCGCTGGGAAACCACGGGACACCGGGGAGCTCCTGCGGCGATTAGCCGAGACCGTGAACTCGGTGAAACGTGAGCAATCCGCTTTCATCACGGGTGGCTGCCCGGGGTTGATGCCGTGACCCGCGTGACCCGGCCGCGTCTGGGTCAGCGCCGCTGTTTACGCGCGCTCGACACGTCACGGTCCGCATCTTGCGTCTGCGTGACGGTCCGTGTTGACATCCACCTATCCATCCGTTATCAGAAACCGCGTGAACCTGCACAGGGTTGCGGTGAGCCGGAGCCTATCCCGGCAGACACAGGGCGTGAGGCGGGGGTAATTCCCAGGATGTATCGCCGGTCCATTACAGGGCACCGGGGGTGATTTAGTCAGCAAACCAAATAACCCATGCAACAGCATGCCTTTGGCCTGTGGGAGGAAAGCTGAGTGCACGGCGAAAACCCACGCAGACACGGGGAGAACGTGCAAACTGCACACAGAAAGATACAGGAGCCGAGATTGGAACCCGAGACCGTCTTGCTGCGAGGAGACAGCGCTACTCATCGCGACACTCTGCCGCCCGGTTAGTTATTCTTTCTTCGTCAAAACGAGTAGGCGAGTGTTTCGAAGCGGCGGCAGTGACGCTCGCTACGTGATGCGAATCAACAAACGCGCGGAAACCAATTGCAGCGCACGGGCTCCCGCCGCGACGTAATAAAGCGTCGCGCTACAGCCTCAAACGGGCGGCACGGCCGCGCAGCCGTCGGTGACGCAGCCCGGGCTGGAACGCCGCCCCGGGTGCCTTTCTGTGCGGAGTTCGCGTGTTCTTCCCGTGTCCGCGTTGGTTTTCGCCGGGCACTCCGGTTTCCTCCCACAGTCTCAAAGACATGCTGCCGTATAGGTTTAATAGGCCTGCGGACGAAACTGGCATCCCCGTTGAGGCGTGACAACGGCGCCACTTTCCGCTGCAGCCTCCTCGTCGGCTGTAGCCGAGCGAACACCGCGAGGCCGCCGAGCGACCGGCGTCCTCCAAGTGGCGGCGACAGAAAGGTGACCTCGGACGGCGCGCCGCTGCCCGACCGATCAATCCGCCGACACAATACGGCGGCAATATCCTTTCAGCGGCACCAACGATCGTGCTCCTCCGCGGAGGCGGGGCAGGGCCGCAAAGACGCGATCGCTCCGATAGCACGGGCCCTCTCGCTACTAGTGGCCGCCACCGGCCGCCGCTGGATGCCCGCGCCGCGGCGAGGGACGCGCGGAGCGAAACCGGAGACCCCCCCCCGTAGGGAACACACGAACTCCACGCAGAAAGGCACCCGAGGCAAAAAATCAAACCGCTTCTGGCAAGGCCGTTCTTTCTGCGAGGAGGCGCAGGTGTTACCACCGCGCCTCACAGGACATTTCCGCAGACGCTCCTTCCTCAATACCTCAGTAGCGTGGGATGCGAGCTTTCCGCTCCCCTAACTCTCGCTCAGGAAAAGCGGCAGCTCTTTGCAAAAAACTCTTCCGCGGCAAATGTTCAGACAAGGGCCAGAACACGGCGAACCGCAAAATGAACGAGCTTTGAGCATTAATTGGAAAAAAATGCAAATGTGGGTCGTAAACCTTCTAATGCGATTTCAAAACAAGTGGTGGGCCGCCACCCCCCCCGGCTCCGCTTGGTGTTTTTTTTTTTACTTTTCAAATTCCACGCTGCCAGGAAAACCGGGCCCCGACGTGGACAGAGAACCGTTCACAGAGAAGCGAGGGTTTGCTCGGCGGAGCTCGCTGCGATTTCACCGGGGAAGAGGATTCCCTCGGGGAGGGAAGCCGATGGAATCCCGGA
>JAZEWU010000030.1:7434749-7450755 GCA_036362915.1 Geotria australis | reverse complement strand
TGGATGCTCGACGCGGCGTGGAGGACTAGCTGCGTGGCGATATATCCCGGCAAAAGACCCGACAGGGCAATATTGGAAATAAATCCGCGGATATCCTGGCGCGGCTTTACCAGGTGCTCGGGGGCTGTGCCGGATCGGCCACGTCAGCTCTCCATAGACGCCGTGCTCGGTACCGCGGTGTAAATTAGGATAGACGCCACTTTGCCCGATCAACGTGGAACGTTCGCAAGCGCCAACGACATAGATAGAGGTGTTGTTATTACAGCAGATAAATACCCGGTGAGCTTGCAAGCTATTTACAGGATTCCTGCGACGTAACAAAACATGCGAATTGACGAAAAACAACAATAAAAGGATTAAAATCACAAATTAACCAAGCAAGAAAGTAACAAATTACACACAGCATTGCACAAAAGTGACAAAAAATATATATAAGGCAATTAAAACAGTTAAACATTGTGATGGGAAAGAATAATAGCTAGCTTATTGCACGACCAACATTAACAGAGCGAACAAGTGCAAAATGTGCAACATTTTTAACACAAGTCAAGTTTTACAACCACAGCTCGGAAGAAATTTTAATTGGGATCTACGGTTGCGCATTGAAGGTATTCACTGTAGCTTCAAGCTTATGGCAATATTGTTCCAAAAACGTGGGGCAGACCGTCACACAAGCGTTTTCCCCCCATGTCTTGATGGGAACCTGGGAACATTTATCAGACTAGATTCGCCTGCTGCCAGAGAATGCCGTGGCTTTCCATTGTGTAACTGTAAACAATAGCGACGAACATTCATATTGTATAAGCTAGTAATACGAATTCATAATTCCATTCTATTGTAAAAATGCAAAAAAACGTCGCAGTACGTTCGCGGCTCATATTGTCTGTAATTGCATTTCCAATTAAAACAACTTGTAATTTCTGTATTAGGAAGCGTATAATTTGGAGGCATTGTGGGTTTATCATTTGCTCTTTTTCGGGGGGTAATCATCGTCCTTTCTCAATCGGTTATTTTCTCGTTTCCGCCTTCGCTGGAACGAGGCGCGCCGCCGCCACTCGCTCCGGTCGGCGAGAAGCAGCGGCGCCGTTCCGCGTGCCACGAGAACCGCTGTCAAATTGCTCCTCCTCCATCATCAGCATTCGCGCGAGGCGGCGCGCGGCTCCCCGCCTGCCTCACCATACAACAAAAGTGTGATCGCGAAGCTTGAGCCGGGGTATAATTAGCGTCTGATTACAGCACCGTTTGTGTAATTGTCATGGCAGGTAACGGCATCCGGCGAGCGGATCGTACGTTGAATTTTCTACCGGCGTCGAGAGCTGTAATTAAGCCGAGATGTGATTGGCCACCCCGTGGCACCGGCGCGCGTCTCCCGGACACGAAACACACAGTGATCGCAAATCGTCGATGTTGAAAAGCGTCTGAAGGTAAACAAACACCCTCTGTAGGACACGTGTGCTCACGCGGCCCGTGCTCTGTGGCACTTCTTAATAAGCGCCGCGATAGCGTTCGAATTTGCAAATGCAAAAAACATTGAATAACCAACGAGAGCGCAATTAAAATTAATTTGCATCGCAGGCTCCAAGAAATGCCACGTTGCCCGGGAACCTTCGCGGAGATTAAAGACCGCCCGTGACGCGCGTTGTTCTTCATTCCGCGCGTTGTTCTTCATTCCGTATCAACCGCGGTTTCCTTTGCAGAGCACTAGCAGCGGCTAGCGGGCCCCGAGCGCGGACACTTGACGGTCCGCCCCGGAGCGACCTGCGCTCCCGGGAGAAGCGTCCTGGACAGGGGCGCGAAACGCGAGCGACGACGCGAGCCGCGCGGCACAACGACCGCGCGTGCTGATGATAATAATAATTAGCGCGTCTTCAACGTGTCAGGGAAGGAGCCGAGAGCCGGGAGCCGAGAGCCGGGAGCCGAGCGCGGCACCCGCGCCCGACTATCGGCACCGTACAGTGCGCTCCACGTCCCCAGGGCTTCCCTCGGCCGGTGCGAGCAGCGCTAGCGGCGGATGAGTTCACGGGTCACACACCGCGGCCGCGCTCAATGATTTAACGCGCGCGCGGCGAGCGGGATAGACGCTGTAAATATCGGGGAAGGAAACGGTTTACTGCGGACAGCGCGGGGCTTCGAGCGCGTAAACATCGAGGCCAAATTCAGAGTTTTTCATCGGCTTGCCGTACGCGCGCCGACGGGGAATCAGGCGAGTTTACAATCCGACGGACAAACTTTCTAAATTATTTCCTGCGTCATCAAGCACACAGGACACTATGGTGAAGTGTGATCAAACAAGCCTTCATTGCGTAGCGGACTTGCAGACCGGCCGTACAATTACAAACACATCCCGCACGGCTCGGCAGCCAGCTTATCACATCCACGAAACATCGCTCGGATTCATTGGCTCCGCATCAGAGCTTTCATCCCAACGTGATCAATTCCCCAACGCTTACAAACCCTGACAGTTATTCCTTCCAGCTTAAATAAAAACAAATCATTAGGAGAGCACTAACCAGAGGGTCACGGGGATATTTTAATTAGTGATATTTTATTTGAAACCGGCGGTATCGCCCGCTCGCTCGCACTTACATCGCCGGCGATGACCGCGTGGCGATGGCAGCGCGGCTGACAGAACTCGCGTAAACTCGCGTCGACACGCACGCCAGGCCTTGTGGCCCCGCACATGGCCGCGATGCCCTTTCAACGCGGGGAATTCTAATCGGTCGAGTGTCTATTATGCAAGCGCGGTCAAGTGCGCTTTTCTTTGGCAGCGAGCGTGCCGGAGCCTGGCGGCAAAGGTGAGTGGCCAGTCCATCACGGAGCACCATCACAGGGCAACGGGGCCAACTTCATCAGCAGGGCAATTAACCTATGCAACAGCATGGCTTTGGACTGTGGGAGGAAACCGGAGTGTCCGGCGAAAACCCACGCAGACACGGGAAGAGAACACTCAAACTGCTCACAGAAAGGCACCCGAGCCGGGATTCGAACCCGGGGACTTCTTGCTGTGAAGCCGCAGCGCTATCCTAAAAATATGTGACTGTGAGGTGGAATGCTTTGCTTCATTGCGGTGTGCCGCGTTACTGAAGAAAAAAAAACCCTTGGGGAGCAACTGCCCTAGGCTCCCTGCAAACAGGCCGAGCGAAAAACACCCACACATTTCAGAAAAAACGGACACAAGCAGCAGGTTGGATTCCGCCGCTGTGATTCAGTTTAAAATACAATTTCGAGAGAGTAGCAGCAAGCCGCCCGTGTGCTATGCCCACACGTCGCCGCGGAGCCGGCGGGGGAATTGTAATCGTGCGAGACGAGGCTTCCCTCCTCCTGCTGCTGCTGCCACAGCGTCTACGCGGGGCAGATTGCGCGGCCGCCGTCGTTCCAACACGAACGTTTCCTCGCTGGCCAGATGCCCAATCACTTCCGCCGCCCGTGCCAGGGAAGGGTTGTAAACTACGTTCAATCACCCGGCATTGGAAATTCAACCGCGTAGAGAACAACGGAGGTAAGTTTGTGCGGCACGTGACCCTCGGTGCGGGCGGCACGGTGGCGTGGCGGTGAGCAGCGCGCTGCCGCCTCACAGCAGGAAGGTCACCGCGGGTTCGGATCCCGGCTCGGGTGCCTTTCTGTGCGGAGTTTGCATGTTCTCCCCGTGTCCGCGTGGGTTTTTACGGGGTACTCCGGTTTCCTCCCACAGTCCAAAGATATGCTGCTGCATAGGTTCATCGGCCTGCCGACTAAATTTCCCCAGGTGCCCTGTGATGAACTGGCGTCCCATCCTGGGTAAAGCCCTGCCTTGCGCCCTGTGTCTGCCGGGATATGCTCTGACTCACCACGAACCTGTACAAGATTAAGCGGTTTCTGACAACGGATGGATGGAGTTTAAGATTTTTACAAAAAATCTGATATTGGACTTTCTGAGTTTTAAGCCCAATTTCAGATTTTATTACATTATTTATGCGCCATATTTTTATAACTTCGTAAAAGTCAAATATTAATAACCATTTCCAGTCCCAATATCAAATTCCATCAGTAGGGTGATAATTTAAATGAAAGAATTTTTTTTTACAATTTCATAATTTAAGCGAAAAGGGAGACAGACCACTTATCAACATGCCGTAACCTTAGCGTGGTGGAGGAGGCGTCTGCGTGTTCCAATAAAACCCCAAAGTTTTGTCTCCTGATACGTTCTCCCTTGGTGAACAGATCTGACACCACAGACAAAGATCCCCGTATAGCCTTAGGATACTCTAGGCACAAGTGCTGTGAGCGAGCACCTATGAAGGCCGGGCCTGACGCCATGCCAGTTTTACGCACAGACCTGCACGTTCTCTGCTGATGCGGTGAACACAGTTTGTGTTAGACTGCGGCCTCTCCAGAGGTCATCTTACGTAACAGAAGCTGAGAGGGATTGTTACACGCTAGCGCCACCGGTGGGTCGCGACCCATCGCATTGAAAACGCCTTACATCGAAATCAGTTGTCCCTATCCACATCTGGGCATCGCTGCGCCACAGACATCACCACACTGAGTTCACTCATCCACACTGTCCGACCGTCACACTGGAGGTCACACCGATGTGCCGTTTCAACTCGTGTAGGTTTTCACGGCTCGACTCATGATGCGTGCTCTTCAGGGCCGTTCTTTCAGGATAGCCGTGTCGAGCAATCTCTCCCTCTCTACAGTGTATACACACGGTCTAAAGTCAATACATACAGTCTATAGTACATACACACACGGTCTATAGTATATACATACAGTCCATAGCCGTGTCACTGAGCGCGACGTTTCGCCTCCCACGCCTGACGATGCTTCCAACGTGGGAGGCGAAACGTCGCGAGTGCGAGACGAAGAGCGCTCAAGTTACGTGGCCATCCCGAAAGAACAGCTCTGAAGAGCGACCGTCGATGTGCTGTTTGTTGCTGGACGCTTGACGTGGTGGACCGTCGTGCTAAGCGCCTGTGAATTTACGCGCGACCTCGTTGCATCCAATCTGAGCGGCATCACCCCGCGGGTAACCTTACTCTATCTGTGCATAACACGCAGGGTGGGTGAGGGGTTAAAGCACCGCAGTGTAACATGTAATCGGCCACCGTGAGGATATTCCTAATTCAGGTTGGCCCACCCGCACCCACACAGAAACATCAGTCTAAAAATGACAACGCGGCGCGAGATGTGGCGCCGAGGAATGGTCTCGGTAATCGGCGCGCGATGAACCGGCGAACATCGCCGTGTGTTTCGCGACGGAGCCATTCCCGTCCGGCAACATGCTGGGGCCAACAAAGTTTCGGTCGTACACAACAAACACAGCAAACAAACGCACCGAACACAAACAAACACACACACCGCCAAGCGTTGTTTTGTTGAATCCGGTTTGTTTTTTCATTTTGCGACCCTGGCAAGGCAGGCACCCAAAAGGCCCACAGTGCAGAGCGTCTATTAACAGCGCTGTTAAATCAGTCATGTGCACGCCCGTGCAATATATCACCACCATCATCATCGTCAGAAACCGCTTAATCACGTACAGGGTCGCGGTGAGCCGGATCCAATCCCGGGCAGACACAGGGCGCAATGCAGGGCTATACCCAGAATGGGACGCCAGCCCGCTTCACACGACTCTTATAATTCGAAACCGTCAGTGTGGTTATGATGTGAGCTTTTAAAAGATGTGTTGCTAAAGAGGACTTTTCCTCGTGTCATTACCAAACAATTCTCGTTTGTAAAACATTCCGAAACGGTCTCCGCGTGATGCGCGCGTCTCGACTGCTCCGCAAGCAATTGATGACGAACGTCAACCGTCGTTATCGTGTTCAGTCTGCAAACAACACTAACCATCATTTCGCTGAAAATGAACGTTTCTGTTTAGACTCTTTGTTATAAAGATGTTCCTATAACAAAGTTATAGGAACATCTTTTATTGCCTCGTAAAATGTCGCGGAAATTCTGCAGAAATTCCTTTTTTTTTTAAGTCACTCCTCGCCGTTCACATCGAAGTGCCTTCACCCGATTTGCTAGGAACATTGGGTGCGCGACCGTGCAGCATCATCATCAACAACAGCATCATCAGCAGCAGCAACATTATCCCACCCGGCTGCCAATCACACGCGAGAGCAGACACGGGGACGCTGGGAAAACGCTTTTCACTCTGAGGTCATAATAGATTCAGGCCATCGTTTTTCGTTTTCTGCTATCATTGAGGTATATATATATTATCTCTAAATGTGTGCAAAGAAATAATGGTAATGATTTACTGACGGGGCGGCACGGTGGCGCGGTGAGTAGCGCTGCCGCCTCACAGCAAGAAGGACTCGGGTTCGAATCTCGGTTCGGGTGCCTTTGGACTGTGGGAGGAAACCGGAGTGCCGGGCGAAAACCCACGCGGATACGGGGTGAACATGCAAAAAAACATCTCCGACTCTATTAGTGAAAAATATCAAAAAAGCCCCTCAGCTCGAATTGCTTAATAAGATCAAATTTTAAGAGCCTATTCCAGGGAATTGCCTCCTTAAATGAGTTGTTCAAGAAGCGGCTTTTATTTCATTACTGGCCATCGTAGTTTACGTTAATGCTCGCCGACATTAACCATGCTGGATGGCCGGGTGATGCTTCAATAAAAGAATATATTGCTTCTCAGTTCACTTTATATTCAAATAAATCCCCAGTTCTCAAACTCCTGCGCCGGCATCCTGCAACGATAACCCGGCACGCCGCGCGGGCACCGCTTGTCATTATACGGGGTGCGGCATAAGCCGCTTTGCCGAGCAGAGTGAAATCACTTTGCGAGGAATAATATTCGTTATTAGGGAAGGCTTTCAAAGTATCCTCCGCCATGTTCAAAACCCATGTTGGCCTCGGGCGCCTTTCTGTGTGGAGTTTGTGTGTTCTCCCCCTGTTCTGCGTGGGTTTCCTCCGGGTTCTCCGGTGTCCTCCCACAACTTAAAAAAACCCCACATATTAATGAATCGGCCGATAACATCATAATAATTAATAGGACGCAGTGTGTGGCAGTATGTTGGCGCCGACTAAACCGCCTGGCTGCCTCCTCCTCCGCCTCTCTGCGTTTTCCTCTCCACGTCTTCGAGTCGTTCTCTCTTCGAATTAATTCTTTCGAAATGTAATGATTATGGTGCCACGCAGCGTAATGAACGCGATTTACAAAATGCGGTCGTCAATCGGCATGGTGTCCGGTCTCGTGTGTCCGGCCTCGTGTGTCCAGTCCCGTAAGGATTGTCCGAGGAGGGATCGGTTCAATCTCCGCGCGATGGCAGTACTCGCGACAGTCCGTGTGACGGCGGCTGCCCCCGTGCAACCTCGCCGGCTCGCTCGCCAGCGTGACAAGCGCCCGCGGAACGCGCCCCGTCACCTCTGACGAACCCTCCTCTCCTCAATTCACAACAATCATTAGCATCGCCGTGGACAATATAAATCAGAAGCCGATAAGCGGGCGGCGCGTTTTCTTCATGTCTGTATCCGTGTAAAATATCATAATTATTATTATCTAAAAGTGTTCTTTACACAGGGCGGCACGGTGGCGCGGTGAGTATCACTGCTGCCTCACAGCAAGAAGGTCCCCTGTGTCTGCCGGGATAGGCTCCGGCTCACCGCGACCCTGCACACGATTAAGCGGTTTCTGACCGTGGTTGAATGGATGTGTTTCATACAACCCATCATCGATCGGCTCCACGGCCTTCTGGGAAGGCATAATTTTACCAGCGCAGAGTCAAAAACAAAAAGTCTACGAGGCGTGCAGCGTGTTCGCCCCATTACGCGGCAAGGTTCGCAATAGTCTTAACCAGGGGAACACCCTCTCCCTGACAATATCCATTCTAAGCGACTTAATGGCACACACGATTTCCCCGAGGTACTCCATGTTTTCAGAATGTTTCCAGTCTCAGCTCCACAAAACATCTTATAAGTAACCATCCACCCACAACATCCCATAATCCAACAACAACAGCCACCGCTCGTCGCTAAGTGCCGGTGACATCACCACAGCCAGGGTTAGGTGCACTGTGAGGTCACGTTTGGAAAGTTTTAACTCCGATGATGGTCGCTCTTCAGAGCCGTTCTCTCGGGATAGCCGAGTCGAGCAATGTCCCTCTGTCCCTTGCGACGTTTCGCCTCCCACGTTGGAAGCAACGTCAGGCGTTAACAAAAAAAAAACCTACATCAGGACAGGTTTAACTCTGTCCCTTGTTGCGCACCTTTAATTCCAACCATTCATAAATGTCCGCGGTCATCTCATCGATTGCTCTCCTGACGCTGTAAAGGGCATCACTCCCTCTATCCGTACCGTTCAATCACCCGGCCAGCCCTAATCTGCTGCGAATCGTCACCGCGTGCAAACGGTGACGCGCCACGACAGCGACACAGGTGAGCCGAGTTCCACGCTCATTCACGAGACGAATTCGTTTCAATGAAGACTATTAACATCCACTTCACACGCACGTTTGCTCCGCGCTGCACTGTTGTGCGCGCGGAATGTGCAGCCAAGCACCCGAAGGAGAGCCGCGGTTACATTTGGAAGCCCACACATCATTTTAGGTGAGCAAAGTGCAATCCTCTTAGCCACAAATTATCTTATCCATGAACTCGCTTCATCTCAGATAAGGGGAATTATAGCATAATTGCGTAATTGGGAAACATTAAGTCGGGTCGGACATCTGCTTGCCGTGGCTTCTGGGCGGTGCTGCACAAAAGGCGCTAATGAAATCGACAGATCAAAAACGTGGCGTCGTCTCGCGCGGGGCCGTGCATCACGCCGCTGAACAGGCGCGCGTTAAATCTGGCGGCGTGTCAGCAACACGTAGCGTAGCAGGAGAAGCATTAATGAAACACATATTTTATCGAGAGTGCGATTCGCGCTGTGCGGCGTGGGGGCGGCGTGGCACCACGCCCGAACCAGGAAAGTCGGCTTTTATCGGCAAAGTTGTTTAGCCGAGCGATATTTCACCGCGCGCAGGTACGCCGGAGAGATAAGGCAAGCACACACCGGCGGAGTGATACGGCCCGATTGCAGACAATATCCATCCATCCATTTTCAGAAACCGCTTAATCCTGTATAGGGTCGCGGTGAGCCGGAGCCTATCCCGGCAGACACAGGGCGCAAGGCAGGGGAACACCGAGGATGGGACGCCAGTCCATCGCAGGGCGCTTGGGGAAATTTATTCAGTACGTCAATTAACCTGGCAGCATGTCTTTGGACGGCGGGAGGAAACCGGAGTGCCCGGCGAAAACTCACGCGGACACGGGGAGAACATGCAAACTCCACGCAGAAAGGCCCCCGAGTCGAGATTCGAACCCGGGACCTTCTTGCCGTGAGGCGGCAGCGCTACCCACTACGCCACCGTGTCGCCCTGCGGACACTATCGCCTTGTGCTTATTTTTCATGAATTCCTCGGTGAGAACGTCTCAAGCCAAGGTTGTT
This sequence comes from Geotria australis, assembly GCA_036362915.1. Lineage (NCBI taxonomy): Eukaryota > Metazoa > Chordata > Hyperoartia > Petromyzontiformes > Geotriidae > Geotria > Geotria australis. The sequence continues at coordinate 7,441,334 of JAZEWU010000030.1, read as the reverse complement.
TGTGTCGCGTGTGAGGCGTTGCTGTGCGCGTGCACGCTCTCTACAGGGGGCCTCTTAACGCAAGGATAAAATTTGACCAAGGTCGTCGCGAAGTTTGCTTGTTTTTATCAGTAATCGCACTTGAAAATCCTCATGGACGTCTGTGAAAATTACGATTCGAATCGGAAAATAATTCATCGCCCTTGTGAGGTGTGAGGCTAACTTGGTCCTCAAGGTTTTTTACCCATGAAGGTCTCGTCTTGAGATTTTTTGGACCAATTCCATTTTTACATTTAGTGCTTTGCATTTAAGAGGAAACCAACATCTCCCACGCCTCAGTATCACTCTCACACACACTTTAGAAGAATCATCCAATTCTGCAAAGAAAAGTAAGAATTCTACGGCTTGTACTGGATATCAAAGGCACCACATTGCTCATGCAACCCAAAGTCAATCTCCACGTGAGCCACAAACCCCGCCATCTCCACAGAACTGTGAAAAACCCTCGTCCGCATCGACAAGCTCCGAGCACCGCGTGGCTGTAAAGTGACGGTACAGTTAGATCACATTCTAAAAATATTTAAGTACGAACATCATTTTAATATCCCGAAACCCATCGACTCTCCTTCATATATATATATGTATATGTAAATGACATCAGGTATTCATGTGGGCACGCATGCCGCGGTGGGCCGGTGGCCCAGATGGCTAATTTGCGCGTCACACCGGCGAGCGGCTGACACCGCCAAGATCCTGGGTGCCGAGCGGTGCGGATAATTAGAACCGCGCAGGCATCCCGCTCCGGTTGTGAAGCGCGGGGCCTCCTCTCTCCTTCGCGACGTTTCGCCCCCTGACGGTGCCACCGACGTGGGAGGCGATACGCGTCCCCCCCGTGCGTCAGTTTTCCTTTACGATTCCGCGTAACGAGCGACAACGCGAGGCTGAAGCGGATCTGAAACGCCAACATCTCTGTGGTTATTATTACTATTATTATCACGTTTCGTAAAAAACCACTGTTGAGAATTGCTTTCCGAATCCGTTCTCTAAACAAGCAAGTCGAACGTTCCTGTTGTCTGCCTCCTTCTTCAGGCCTTTTCGAGTCGCCTGGCACGGTGGCACTCCGCTTTCCTCCCATGGTCAAAGCACATGCTGCTGCTCAGGTTAATTGGCCTGCTGACTAAATTATCACTGGTGCTCCGTGATGGACCGGCGTCCCATCTTGGATATAGCCCTGCCTTGTTCCCCGTGTCTACCGGGATAGGCTTCGGCTCGCTGCGACCCTGCACAGGATTAAGCCGTTTCTGACATAATGATGATGATGACGAGTCCATGGAGATCATACATTCTACTCTTAAACGGCTATCGGGGATTGCATATTTGGTTTGTTTCACGAACGTGGATATGAACCACGTGACGTGTCCACGTGACGTGTCCACCAGCCGCACGCACCGCTTTGAGAAAATACGGTGAGCGGGAACCCGGTGCACCCGGCACACCGCACACGTCATGCCTACTGCTATTTCTGGGGCCACTCATTACCTGCCGCGTAATCCAGTCTGCCATCGACTCAGAACATCTTCAGTGGGAAATTACGCACCGTGGAAAAGTACGGTCATATAACCGCCACGACCCCACAAGGCCTTGGCATGCCCGAGCAAACGGGGTTGTGAATTACGCAATATAATTTATATCATTAAGCCTTCAAAGGTTTTATATTAATTAGACTTCCAAGAAAACTTCCAAGATAATTTTTGACCTTACTTTTCCACGTTGGTCCTAATCCAATTTAACTTTCATACGATGGCCCTTTACGCGAAAGGTTAATACCGATTCCATTGTGTCGCATGCTTCGTCAGTTCCTTATCAGCGAGAGGGCCTGACCATTATTACCACCATGTTTTAATGTTTTCATTGCCTTAGAGGGAGTTTTTTGCTTCGGAAAAGGCGTCCGTCTTGAATTGAATAAATGATAATTGATAATTGTGCCCTGTGATGGACTGGCGTCCCATCCTAGGTATAGCCCTGCCTTACGCCCTGTGTCTGCCGAGATAGACTCCAGCTCACCGCGACGCTGTACAGGATTAAGCGGTTTCTGATAAATGGAGGGATGGATTATCGATAATTGCTTTTCAAAGCAGTTTTTCGGGATAGCCGTGTCACTGAGCGCTCCGCCTCTCTTCTGCCCGACATTTCGCCTCCCACGTTGGAGGCATCCTCAGGCGTTCCGAGACTCACAGAGAGAAGGGTGTTCGCCTGAGGATACTTCCAACGTGGGCTGGCGAAACGTCGCGCAGGAGAGACGGGGAGCGCTCAGTGACACGGCTAAACCCCGCAAGAAAAAACAGCATTAAAAAGCAATTCTCATGCACGGAGGGCCTTGCCAGCAGGAGGGCCTTATCAGCGGGCGTCAAAGCGAATCGGTGAGTCATCGTAAAGACGAGAGTCTCACGGCACTTACGCCGCCAACCCCGGCGCACCCGCGATGCGCTCTCGCCGTCCCGCACTGAGCGCGAAATATACGACACGCACTAAAGCTGCTGCTGCTGCCAGAGCGCGCGGCACACAGTACGCGGCGGAGCGCCGCTGAATGATCGGAGGCCGCGCGATAATGCGCCGTTCATTTGTTACCTGGACTTAATGTGCGTGCAGGGTGTCAATTGCGGCCGGTGTTCACAGCGGCGCGAGAGCTCGGAGCCACGCGTGGTCACGCCGACGGAAGGGCACGTTGCTTCGCGAGTTTGAACGCGCGCCGATCGATGGACAAGTCACCGTAAATACTCTAATCCCTGCCCCCTGATTGGCTGATCCTGACCTTTACATATTTTCTAAGCTGGAGATTGAATATGGCAGCGTCTGGCTGGGACACGCGAGTGCGCACGAAACACATTTCCGACTCTTCACGGGTCACAAAGATAAAGATCCCACCATGTATAGCCTTAACGGACTGTAGGTTCAAGTGTTGTTTGCCAGCACGGCACACGAGCGGGTGAGCGGCAAGCGCCACGCCCTGCCGCCTTTGTCTCCCGCAGTGGCAATGTTTGCACACCGCACTAGGGACTCTCATTTGAGGCTGAAACGACTTAAGGAAGGCACAGGAACGGTTCAGAAAATCGTCACCGGCGTTGGCCCGCGAGCGGTCATCGAACTCGGGTCGCCGGGTTCGTAGCGCGGCAGGAATACACGTGAACGCGTGCTCACTCCGCAGAAGTAACAGACGACGTGAACACATGGCGGCTGTCCACAGGGGATCGCCATGACTGAGGCCCACATGCTCACGCTTCACAAGGCATACACAGACACGTTGCGGCTCTCCTCAGGGAATACACGTAAACATATGGCCCGCGGCATGGCCACCTGTGAATGAGCTCCGCGGTTCGACCCCAGTGGCCACCCTGGTAAATACTGCAGGTGTGTTCGCCGTGAAGATGCGTCATCTGCTTCCCAGCGCGGGGTATAAAGACCTGCCGGCATAACAATAGAATTATCTGAAAGATTATCTAATTGGGTTAAACCGCATCGCACCACTGCCCACCTGCTGGCATAATGAACCTGCCCGTGAAGTTTCGCCTCAATAGCCCCGTGATTGTGCTGTAAGCATGGGGCAAATGGGGCAAATGGGGCAATTGTATTACATTACCGTCATCATCATGAATGTGACATTATACTGGATGGCTGATGCTTCATCCTTGCACAATTTAATGCAGTTGTGTTACATTCTACGGGATAGGCCCCGGCTCACCGCGACCCTGTACAGGATTAAGCAGTTTCGGAAAATGGTATGGTAATGGAATGGTGTTACCTTCTGAGTTTAGATATTGTTTATCATGGTTAGTTCGTGCGTTTGTTGGATCGCACGAATCCTGCTTCCAGAGCTTGGAAGCTCACTGGATATAATGAGCATTGATCTCTCGATTTCATTGACCCCTAACAACAAGGACATTGTTAATATTTACAATAATTACATTTAATATCGTTTAGCTGTGTCATTTCTATGTGGAGTTTGCGTGGGTTTTCGCCGGGCACTCCGGTTTCCTCCCACAGTCCAAAGACATGCCGCTGCATACGTTAATTGGCTTCCTGATTAAATTTCACCGGTGCTCCGTGATGGACTGGCGTCCCATTGTGGACATATCCCTGCCTTGCGCCCCGTGTCTGCCGGAATAGGCTCCGGCGCACCGCAACCCTGTGCAGGATTAAGCGGTTTCGGACAATTCCGCACCCTTCGGTGTGCAAAAACATTTAGATATAGAAGTAAATGGTGGTCACAAGACATCTGAAGCACCCTGTACAGTACGAGGTCAGCCGACGCTGTTTACTGGAGTGTTCTCGCTGATGCAAAATAATGTAACGACCGCTGCAATCACAATCACGGCGAATTGCTCGTCTAATATCTATGGAGAGTGAAATTCCATCATGGACACCATTAGGGACCTCCTTGACCTAAACAATCAACCTCCTACCATCCTTCCTACGCAGCCCCTATGATTTAGCCAAACAACGATCCCATAAATATCCACAGATTACGCGAGCCGTCAATTCGCCCCGTGCCACTCCCTTCACACCCACCCGCACCCAATCTCTCGAGGGCTCAAGCGAGCGGCAGGCCGTGATAATATATCGACCCTCTAGCCCCCTGCTGTTATCCCACAACACGTCTTGAAGAAAACAAGCAGGAGCTGGGAGAAGAGCTCACCTCCACCTCCACCCCTCGTGAAGCAGCCGTGGGAGGGTGCACGCTGTGGCGACCAATCGGCCACTCTCTCGGAGCCAGTCAAGCCGAGACTCACTCCATCTCACTCGCTCTATCAACCGCATCGTCTGACATTGTACCCGTGGAGGTTTGTCACGGCTCGATTCATGACGGTTGCTCCTCAGAGCTGTTCATTCGGGATAGCCGTGTCACTGTGCAGTTGCACGGCCTGCACACTCGGGAGCTGTGCTGCTGCCTCACCCGACAAGGTAGAAGCATTCACGTCGCGATCCCCGTCAGGTAATACTTGGTATTGCCTGCGAATTCTACCAAACACTTCGAGGCCGAGCTGAAAGACAACGATGTCCAGACGCTGACCATCGTGCTGCTTCGAAGAATCGCAAAGAAGAAGAAGAAGACCCGACCGCAAAAGCTCACTCTGAGATGATTGCTGGCGCGACCCCCGATCCCAGGCTCGTGGAGACGCCACCGAGCTCCCCACAAGGACACGGGCGCCGGGGGAATGATCCTCAAGCGGCTCCCTTGAGCGGCGCGCCGGTGACATGCAGGGCACGGCCATCGTGCCCACTCTGTGCTGCCCACCTCCCATGGGAGATGCCCTCCCTCCCTCAGTCACTCCCTTAATGGGACACGCAACCCCATACACCATCTCTCTCGCCCACTCACGCAGACCAGTCCACCGGCCCGTCCAAAGACCCCTCGTACAGCCTCAACAGACTGTAGGGTCAAGTGCTGTTAGCGAGCACCTATGAAGCTCGACGCGGCACACGAGGGGGTGGGTGACCAGCACCACGCCCGGCCGCCTGTGTCTCCCTAGTGGCCATGATGTTTCCACAACGCACTAGGTACTCATTTGAGGCTGAGTCGACCTAGGGGAGGCCCAGGACCGGTTCAGAGAAAATCGTCACTGGTGTTGGCCGTGAGCGGGATTCGAACTCGGGTCGCCAGATTCGTAGCCCAGTGACCGCTCCCCATCCCACACACACAGAGAGAGAGCAGCATCCCCACCATATGTCGCAAGGGGCTGTGTAAGAAAATGGGGAAACTGTAATTTAACCATCGCGCTTTGAAGAATCGCAAAGAAGAAGACGGTGTCCGCCATGACGGCAAGACCGCGTGGCCGCCGTCCAAGCCCTTCCACAGCGCCGCGACTCGTCGTGACTGCATCGCGGGTTCCCCACCTGTTCGAGACTTCGCGTGTGAGGGCGCTTGTGGCAGCCACCGAGCTCCGCTTGCGGGCAACTGGAGAACACACAAACTGCAAACAGGCAGTCGCCCCGAGAGAGACTCGAACCGACTCGGGAAGTACTTTCTGTGAGGCACTGATGCGACTGCTGTGCGCCTGCGCAACGGCGCCGACCAAACGAGTCGGGATTAAGACGTGTGAATTGCCACAGACCCTAAGCGGACAGATTAAACCTGGAGGCTGTAACCTCTGCTATGACATGATTTAATCTTTCATCGAGTGTTTTCACCCCTCATTGAGCATGCACAAAGTTATGCTTGCGATAAGACAATGGGTAATGAAAAGCAATATCCGCCTGCTCGGTCCTGTCACTTGTGGAGGTGCATTATTCATCGCCACAATCTCAAACTCCTGATACTATAAATATTCAAACCGCAGTGAAAGTCAGATGATTTCGGCTCGAATGAGCGTGGAAGCAGGAGTCGTCTCACTGCCAGAAAATGTAAAACCTTGTCTATTGTTTGCATTAACTGTACACTGGTAAAAAGGTGCCCGTGTGCGCGTGGGTTTTCGCCGGGCACTCCGGTTTCCTCCCACAGTCCCAAGACATGCTGCTGCATTGGTTAATTGGGCTGCTGACTAAATTGCCCCCGGTGCCCTGCGATGGACTGGCGTCCCATCCTGTGTATAGCCCTGCCTTGCGCCCTGT
>JAZEWU010000030.1:7410272-7425868 GCA_036362915.1 Geotria australis | reverse complement strand
CGGGGATCTTTGTCTTTGGTGGTCACGCATCCGAACAATAGCCAGGCTGAACCCTGCTTAGCTCCCGAGATCTGGCGGTGTGACGTGCATTGCGCATGAACGGGTCACAGACCGCGCTAATCGATCAGACAATCATAATAATTAACGCCGTGAGGCAGTGCGGCTCATGCAGTCGGCTCCAAATAACTTTGTTACGCCGCTCCGGAGTGCACTTGAGGTCATCGGGGAATGTATTACCTCATTGTGTTGTTGCCTGGTGACAGACCATGCCAGCTTGGGTTGACCTGCCGTTCCATCAGGGCCCTCTGTGAATTATTCAATATTACATTGCGGTTGCCTGGCAACTACCAACGGCATTCAAATGATAGACACGTCAAGGAAGTAGGCTTCGGATAAAAGACGGTTCCTGAAATCACAGACGTAAGAGTGCTTTTGGCAATCACGCTCTGCGACTCGGCAGAAAGTTCTCCATTAAGACCGTGAATGATCCGGGAAACTCAACGAAAACACACGCGGTCCCGAAAACGACTCAACGAAAACACAACTCAACGACAAACTCAACGAAAACACACGCGGTCCGGCAGAGCCTCCGTCCACGTGCAACGCCTACTTTGACATAGCCTACGCCACAACACAAAGTGTATCCCGGCAGACACAGGGCGCAAAGCGGGGCTATGCCCAAGATCGGACGCCAGTCCATCACAGGACACCGGGGGCAATTTAGTCCGCAGGCCAATTAACCTTTGCAGCAGCATGTCTTTGGACTTTGGGAGGAAACCGGAGTGCCCGGCGAAAACCCACGCGGACACGGGGAGAACATGCAAACTCCACACAGAAAGGCACCCCGAGCCGGGATTCGAACCCGAGTGCCGCACAATTACAAATGAGCCAAACAAAAACAAACTAATAACAATTTACACGCAGCATTGCACATAAGCGCCCAAACAAATAGAAACAAATACAGGGTAGTTAAATATTGCGATGGGAGGGAGGTGCGCGTGTGTTACTGCTCTGAAGATGCATCACTAACGGAATTGGTGGGTGCAGCTCGGGTGGAAGTGCAAGTGTTGTGGCCTCGCTGCGGTCAGTGTGGCCTCTCTGCGGTCAGTGTGGTCACGATGTTTGAGGGACGCGGTGACATTCCTGGCGCTCACAAAGTGGTGACTCGGCCGGGAGCTCTACAGCACTATTCTACACGTGCGTCTCTCAGGAGAGACAGCGGGGCACTCACAATAGAGTGGCCGCGGCTGGTGAATAAAGTAGGCTGCGTGAGCGCTGCCTCATAGCAAGAAGCCCTAGGTTCCATTCCCGGCTCGGGTGCCACTCTATTTCATCATAATAACAATAATACAGACTATGAGCACCTTTTTGCTAATAATAATAATACACTTTATTTATAACGCGCACATATTCAATGTCGAAGGTATTAATTCGAAGAGAAAACGACTCAGGGCCGCGGGGAAAACGCAGAGAGGCGGAGGAGGCACCCAAGCGGTTTGCCGGCGCCAACACATTGCCACACACTGCATCCTAGATATAATGATGTTGTCGGCCAATCAATTGCCCCTTTTTAGTTGTGGGAGGAAACAGGAGAACCCGGAGGAAACCCACGCAGAACAGGGGGAGAACACACAAACTTCACACAGAAGGGCGCTCGAGGCTGTAATCGAACCGCCTCGGGCAGAACCTTCTATCTGCGAGGCGTAGATGTTAGTGCGCCACCCTGCCGCCTAGTTTCACCATTCGAACAACATTCCTGCCCCTGATGCGGTCACGCATTAGTTGTCCGTGGCTTCAAAACGTCCCGACTCTTAGAGGCCCTCACATTTGGAAAGAGCGCCAAATCAATGTAAGTGTTACTTCACACGGGCTTTCGTCGTCTGGCGATGCCACGGTTAACGAGGGAATGCTCTCCGGAGCTCGGGATGAGAGCGATGTACAAAACGCACGGGACGTCTGAGGGAAACTGCGCTCCGACACTTGACGGAGATGCTGTTAATGAGACACCTTCTTCAGAGATCAGAGCTGCTGCTGCCGCTGCCGGGACACGCTCCAGAAGGCACGAATATACGATTTCTCCAAGGCTGCCAAATTAGTTTTGAAGTTTCTCAAGGAAGTAAAGCGACTGCAGAAGCGAGATGCTCCGGGATACGGTACGATTCACGTTTGATTTTTGACTGCGTCTGCAGTAGCCTGCATTTCGCCACGTATAAATGTGGGCATTAATAATAACAACACACACCGTGCCAGCGTCCCGCGCGGCCAATTAGCGTGACTAATGGCAATGCTAGCGGGCCGCTGAGTTGCTCGATTATTTAGGGTCTGTGGACCGCAGTGTCTCGTTCCACGCGAAGGGGATTCCGTGGCCTCTCTGTGTGTCGACGCGAGCTCACGGGCGACGCCACCGGGATGCGGTCTGTCTGTGTGAATCGGTGTTGGGAGGGTGACACGCTGCAGCGGTGAGTAGCGCTGCCTCCTCACAGCAAGAAGCTCCCCGGCTTCGAATCCCGTCTCGGGTGTCTTTCTGTGTGGAGTTGGCATGTTCTCCCCGTGTGCGCGTGGGTTTTCGCCGGGCACTCCGGGTTCTTCCTCCCAGTCCAAATACATGCTGCTGCATAGGTTATTTGACCTGCGTATTAAATTGCCCCCGGTGCCTTGTGATGGACTGGCGTCCTATCCTGGGTATAACCCTGCCTTGCGCCCTATGTCTGCCAGAATAGGCTCCGGCTCACCGTGACTCTGTACAGGATTAAGCGCGCCACCGTGTAATATACATGTATTTATTAATAAGGGGTGCGAGAATATATTCTGAGAACCAGGTTGCAGGTTGCAGTGCAGGTTGCAGTGAATGTTAAGAACCACTGGCTTCAAGGAATGGTAGGAGATTGACGATACCGGTCACAGAATTGCAGCCAAAGGAGGCAATCACCCTCGTGGAGGTGGCCGCATGGAGCGATGACATCGGCTCGTGCGCGAGATCGAGATGGATTGTGGGCGCACAGCCGCCGCGAGGCTTTGTGACGTCATGGGGAGTCCTTCATCCAGCTGTGGATGGAACGTGGCTGCTGCACGGGATCACCATGTCCGCTGGGAAGAATAATCTGGCAACTGCTCCTGGCTCCGGTTCAGTTCGGAGCCTCGTGATGGATGGTCACGTGTGGCGGGTAATGGAAAACTACTTCGCTGTGAGGTACTTAATTCTATTTCATTGACTGTCACGTTTGTGATCCAGGCCGCCGGCAAATGAGACTACCTTGCGCCTGTAGGTTCTCACTTGGTTAAACAAACAAATAAACCGGAGCATCAAAGCCATATCAGCTTCGCATTGATTATTTGACACACAGCGAGTCATCTCCACGGGACGCTCTGCAAACTATATTAATGGCAAGCAGCACGGGCGGCACGGTGGCGTAGCGGTGAGTAGCGCTGCCCGACTCGGGTGCCTTTCTGTGTGGAGTTTGCATGTTCTCCCCGTGTCCGCGTGGGTATTCGCCCGGCACAGCGGTTTCCTCCCACAGTCCAAAGACATGCTGCTGCGTAGGTTAATTGGCCTGCTGCCTAAATTGCCCCCAGTGCCCTGTGATGGACTGGCGTCCCATCCTGGGTATAGCCCTGACTTGCGTCCTGTGTCTGCCGGCATAGGCTTCGGCTCACCGCGACCCTGTACAGGATGAAGCGGTTTCTGACAGTCATGATGATAATGAAAGCAACAGATTTTGCGAGCGGAGCGGCGGACTAGCTTCAGACGGCATCCGAAGAGCGCTCCCGTTTCTGCCAGGAACGGGTTTATTTGGTGGCCCGATGCTTCATCCCTGCGCGCGCAGCCTTTAATCCCGGATTTTTATGATCCAGGGATTTTCTGATTTTACGATGCAAGGCACTGGACGGGGCCATGCCCATAACTCTATCGACAAGGTCATGATAATGAGAGTACGCTACCGATTACACGCAACAGATCGTTACGTAGGCGGGCATGATTTTGTTGATTCTAACTATGACGCTGTTCATGATCGCGGTTAACCACAAGCGAGGATGATTCTGAGCGTGTAATGATGGGGGTGTCACCGACGAGCGCCCCTTCAAACCGCGCGACAACCAGCCAGCCGCCGACGCTGTAAACGGATGTGATTATGCATGCTGGAGCACGGTATGGCCTCCTCCTCCTTCCCCCCCAGTTACTAATATAGAGTAATAAATATTACATTGAGATTAGTGGTAAGATATATTACTTTGGATTAAGCTGCCACCGCAGTCATTTCACTGAAAAACGTCTCTATCTTTCCCACACGGAGAAAAAAAAAAATCCCCGCCGAATAAGCATCAATTTAATTTGGTGTAAGTGACTAAGGACACACGGCAAACTTTCAAAGTGAAGATTTAGTGCGTTAATATAATCCTGCGGCTATACACGTGAGTGTGTTTGAAGCCGTTTACGATGCAACTGAATTTCTGCATCGATATCGTCATCATCATCATCAGCATATCCGGCTTCATTGAAGTTGTGGCGTCACTTTGGACTTGCGCCGCTAAATCACGAATGCAGCATACAACAGTTGCTCAGATTGCCGGACTCGGTGTCGGTCCCAGACAGCCAGTCGGGGTGCTGCCACCTCCACAGAATAAAGTAGTACAGCCAAACTGGTGTATACGCGTGTGGTATCACTTTTAGGTCCCGTATGTGTGTCGATGCTGTGTAAATGTTCCTGTTTGGTTAATTTGATATTATTATTTAGTTTTGTACATTTGCATAATTTGTTGTGTCGCAGGAATCCTGTCGAGAGTTTTCAAGCTCACTTGGTATTTTTCTGCTGTAATAATAAACATGTATCTATCGCGGCCACCGCCAGGCCACCAGACCCCCGGGGGCGCCGTATGATCGGTTCTCGTGTTGCACAACATTCCCAAATCCATTTATAGTCTAAACTCTTCTAGCTTACTCCTCGGCTCCCTTCCCTCTCTGAGAGAAAACAAACCACAATCCAGTCCCCGGCTCAGCGTTGTCACCACAATGCAACCTCGCCCCGTGTTTCTGAGGACGCAAAGTGTTTCTCGTGGCCCCGGCATAACCATCAAAGTGAGCGACTTTCACTCGCTCCGTCGCCCTCCCCACAGCCCGTTGAATCTGTTTACTGCAGAGATCGGGGCCAGTTCACCCATCCACTCAGCCACCGTCTCACCGAGCACATCAAAGACACATCTCTGCCACTATCCCCCTTCCACTGTGACACGATTCCAAATGTTTGCCCGCGTCCTGCCACCGAGCTTTGGGCCAAGATTTGTTTTTCGCTGTCAGCCTCATCCCGAAAGTCATTTCCTCGCTCATAACCGGACAGGACGGATCATCGCAAAGTGGCAACATTGCTTGTGGATGGAAGGTTATAATAATACTCAAGAATCCGCACTAGAAAGGTAGGACATTTAAGGCGGAACGGTGGTGTAACGTTTAGTCGCGCCGCCGCTTCACAGCAAATCCCCGAGTTCGATTCCCGCCTCGGGTGCCTTTCTGTGTGCAGTTCGCATGACCTCCTCGTGTCTGCGTGGGTTTCCTCCTGGCTTTACGGTTCCATCCCACAACTACACAATACTCATTAATTAATTGGCCGAAAACATAATAAAATATAGGACGCAGTGTCTGGCAGGTTGGCGCTGGCTAACGGAGTGCCCAGCACTTACACACGCGGACACGGGGAGAAACATGCAAACTCCACACAACGGCACCCGAGCCGGGATTCGAACCGGGGGACCTTATTGCTGTGAGACGGCAGCGCTATTCACCGCGCCACCGTGCCGCCCTATCCACTCTTCTGCGTCTGCTCATCTCCCCGCCATGCAAGGGGGTCTCAGGCGTGTGACGATGCAGCGAGACGGCGGAGTGCAGGCGGTGCAGCTGCCCCAGCGTGCGCGGGGTCAAACGGCTCGGGTGCCGAGACGAGAGAATTGGACGGAGGACCTCACGGCGCGCCTCAGACACTGTCCATGGCAACCATGATGTGTGTGCGATCCACCAACCGCTGCCTTCGCTATAATCCGTTGCGGGTGGGCGCCAACACGCTCGCAATCGAACAGCATTCACGTAGGGAATACGGCTGAAATTCTATAATTAAGTCTCAAAATGCACGCCGTTTGCTGTCGACCGAGCGCCCGAGTTACGCACGAAGGCAAGAGCCAAATCGCTGGATGTATAAATATTAAAAAAAAAAAACTCTGAAAATAAGATTTAAAAAATCCCCAGTTATTCTAAGCAAGACTAAAGATTGACTGGCATAAATGGCCGATTACATTTGCCATCTGAATGGAAGCATAATGTTCCGTTCCTCTTTGTCCTGGCTCTTCGAAATCTGTTGACTCCGTAGTGTCTCTGGAAGAGAGCGTTATTGAACCGTCACAATTAATCACATTTGGCTGTGACACACGCCCAGAGCTTTGGCGTGGTCCCCGGCAACTCCTCCCCGTGTGGCCCTCTCTCTCCTCCTGCCGTCACGTAATGTTCCCTGGGAGGCAGGCTGGCCGAGCGGTGAGTCGCCCTGCCGCCTCACAGCAAGAAGGCGCCAGGTTCGATGCCCGCCTAGGGTGCCGCCTTTCTGTGTGGTGTTCGCATGTTCTCCCCGCGTACTCACACTGTCCAACACGTGCTGCGGCCTAGGTCAATCGTCCTGATTAAATTGCCCCCGGTGCCCTAAGATGTTGGACCTTGCTTCTGACCCCTCCCCGCTGAACAATTGTTGAAAAGCCCAACGCTTCCTTCCAGCTTAAACATAGTTTATGACTAACTCGAAGGCTTTCGTGACCAATGTTATTCATAGTGAGGTTCTGTTTGTGAGTTTAGGTCACGTGAAGGTGTGTAAGTGAAGTGCACCCGTCGATATGCCGCAGCAAACGAACGAGCACATGCATCACTTACCTCAAAAGATGGCACCGACGTTTCGCCGGCATTACAGCCAGCATCATCTTTGTCCCTGATGATGAATAGTTTATGACTATTATTATTTATTTTTATCCCGCAGTAAGCTAATGATCATAATTCCAGCGATAATCCCTTGTGTCACCCGAGGTGCTGGCAGATAATTGAGGGAAAACAAATGCACGGAAATAAACGATGATTAAAATGACACAGCAGGAGTTTGCCACAGGCCTCTCACACACAGTCTGTTTGTGGATGTGGGCAGATGTGGGGATGTGGGCAGATGTGGGGATGTCTCCGTTGCTGCAACGGGAGCCGATCCCGCGGAGCAGCGTGACCGGTTGCCATGAGGTCAAAGGTCGCGTGGCTTCGGCTTCTCGAATTAAATTGCGAACACACAACGGGGTTACGGACGCACCATTATTTTGCGATTTTCATCTCGGCCGTGTGGTTTATTTATATTTCTGTGCAGACAGCAGGGAGAGAGGCAGCGATGTCGGTCGGCGCTGGTTTTTGAACACGGATAAACGAAACTCATCGGTCGCTGCAGACTTAATCGCCGTCCTCTTGCGTGACCGGGGTATCCTTAGCTGCTCCTGCCACTCAGATATCTCGACAAGAACAAAAAACATATCCCCTCCTCCGAGAGGTCTTCAAACTCAGCCGAGGCTTCCCTGGATAGATAAAAGAGTTATTATGATTATTATAATTTCCCCCGGTTTGAAAGCTGTCCCGTCATTAAAATAAACGCCTCCTCTCGCCGTAATTTCGCCGCGTTTTTTTTCATGACGTGACGGCACCCTGAACCAAAGTGCACACCCTTGATTGCGCGGCTATTGTGCAGCCTTCCCATCACGCCGCATTCACAGCCCGTGATGGACCGTCAACATTACAATGTACTCGTCCGTCGTAATAGTGTTGTTTAATCGGCCCCGCTGCCGCCGCTAAAACACACGGCCCCGTCGGGGCGCGTCACCGGTGTGTGGGCGCGTCGTGCGTGGGTTGCAGCGTAACGGCAAGACCGGCCCAACCACCACCTGTGAATGTGGAGAAGCAGACCATGCTATGGAACACTGCCTTGTCTTTGCTCTACTACCGAACCTCTGCAGTTCCAAAGACCTTGCGGAGTTCAATGAAAATGCAAGGGGCTGTGTAAGGAAATGGGAAACTGTAATTTAACCATCGCGCTGCTTCGAAGAATCGCAAAGAAGAAGAAGCGTAACGGCAACTCTGAGCAGGTCAATTAGTTGCTTTGGCGAACGGTCCTGCGACCCATTAGCGACGCGCGACGATTCCCTTAAACAGTCGCTGGGAAAAAAAAAATTGCAAATAGATGGCGCGGCGAACCTGCGTCTGCATTCCGGTGTTTTTCTTTTGTTGTTGCCACCGCAAAACAAAAAATAAACGTAGCCGGCAATGCGAAATTAACTTTCGCCGAGCGAAATTAAGTTTGGAAAATGAAAAGAGGGAAATCGCCGCTCGCGATCTTCCAATTTGACGGCTTGTGATTGGGTGCTGAAATATCCGTCAACGCAGCCGAGTGTGTAACGAGGCTCCTTTGACTGTGACTGTCCTTTCGAAACAAATGCAAAGAGGGTTTTACATCATTTGCATCCACCCTCTTACACGGTAGAACAATCTCTCAGACAGTTTTGAAGCTTTTATTTTTAACGGGCTGAACATTGACTTGCATTGAATGTATTTGGGGCGACAGGGTGGCGCACTTTACAGCGCTGCCGCCTCACGTCAAGAAGGGTCCTAGGTTTGATTCCCGGCTCGGGTTCCTTTCTGTGTAGAGTTTGCATGTTCTCCCCGTGTCCGTGTGGGTTTTCCGCCGGGCACTCCGGTTTCCTCCCACAGTCCTAGACATGCTGCCGCATAGGTTAATTGGCCTGCGGACTAAATTGCCCCCGGTGCCCTGTGATGGACTGGTATTCCATCCTGGGTATAGCCCTGCCTTGCGCCCTGTGCATGCCGAGATAGGCTCCAGCTCACCGCGACCCTATTACAGGATTAAGCGGTTTCTGACAATGGATGGATGGATTGTGTCTCTCTGGCGACTGCGAGTCAAGTCGTTCCGTCTCGGTGGCCGCGTGGTGCGGACCCCGCGGGGTCTCCGAGCGACTCGCTGGCCCCGGCTCTCCGACTCTCGCCGCGACAGAACGTTCCAGCCGCGTCTCCACAGACGGGATATCGACTGTTCCAGAACATCGAGTGGGGCGCGCGCCTCGGACACATCGCTAAAAGGACACGGTGGGCGCTGGGGAGTGGAGAATTTTTGTTGTGTTTTTTTCATCATTACTATTATTATTTAGACGTGGACGCTCCGCAGTGATGGAACATCCCGATTGGCGGCGCGTCCGCCGAGAACGCGAGCGGAGCGGTGAGAACGCGGGAGGGAGGGATGGCACCCGGGAGGACGCCGGCTGGAGAGACGGAGCGACGGAACCATGTGGTCGATGGTTATCGTGAAGGGCCCTCTCGGAGGCGCCGTGCCGAGGCCTGTGCGTGCAATTTGTCTGCAAAGACACGCCGTCGCTGCTGCTGCTGCTGCATAGGTTAATTGGCCTGCGGACTAAATTGCCCCCCGTTTCCCCTGTGATAGACATGCGTCCTATCCAATCCTAGCAGCACCGACAGGCTCAAACCTGCTTAGCTTGCCAGGCGTTGACAGCGGCGGGCATGCCGCGCGATTAAGTCACAGGCGACCGGAATGCCGTGAATGTAAAATAAAAGCTTAGGAAGCGAATGGCGCCAAACGGAGAATTCGCACAAAGAATGGAAGCCAGCTTCTCGTTGGCACCCTTAGCAACAGTGACGAGGTGTAAATCCAGAGATAATTAGAAGAGAGAGAGATGCGCCCAGGATAATGATGCTGGGGTCATTAGTAAAGAATAAAGAATCAAAGGGATTGCAAGGGGGCTGCTGTCCTGGCTTAGCTGAGATAATGAGGGTTTGTGTTTTAGAATTATCATTGGTGACAAGGTCACTGTGGCCCCACTGAAGGTTCAGAGAAAGGTCAGCTGAGAGGGAGGCTCCGTCCGCTTCAGCTGCCGCTGCTGCTTAATGACGCATCGAGCGCTCAAGAGGACTTTTAATAGAGCGGCGTAGCCAACGGAAACCGCGAGGAAGGCCGCCGCACATCACGCAAGAGAGATCGTTAATAAACACGTGGGCGGGGGGGGGGGCGAGGTGGCGCCTCGGGGTAGGTGCGCCGGCGTCGAGACGAATCGGCCATGAAGCAGACACCAACGCTACCACTATACCACGAGAGAGAAAGAACCCGCAGATTTCACGCTCGCTCGGAAAGCCCCGCGAGTGAATATCGAGCTCCATCTCGGTGGAAACGGAGAGAAGTTTCCTTCGAGTGGGTGTGAGATCGAAGGCTCCTCTACTGGGCAAAACCCACCAGGGGCTTCATCCTGATATGGAATATTGTTGTTCTTTTTTTGTAGGGTTGCCACAAGATATTATTTTTCACGATACGAAGCGATAGCAAACATCACGAGCAAACATCGTGGCCGTAAAACACAAGAACACACAAACGCCACACAGAAAGGCGCCCGAGGCGGGAATCGAACCGTCTCGGGCACGAGTTTCTTTCTGCGAGACGCAGATGTTTTTAGCATCACCGACGAGACGAATATCTCGTTGTTTCTGATAAATCCTGGAAGATCGCGTGACGCGTCTCGGCGTTTCACCCGTGGGGGCGCGAGTCCCACGCGGTTAAATGGATAGACGTTTGTTTGCAAGCTGTTGACAGGATTCCTGAATTGACACAACAACAAAAAGGCGAATTGACTCTGGTCCCGTGACGCGACACCAGCCGGACAGAGTCGTGGAGAAAAGTGTAAAGTTTTAAAATCCCATAAAAAGTAACGCTCTCTCAAAGTCCACGTTCATCTGGGATTCGGGTCAGAAACGGAGCGCTGAGCAGACCTAGAGGCCGACCCAGGACACGCTGGAGGGATTATAGCTCTCGGCTGGCCTGGCAACGCCTGGGAATCCCCCAGGAAGAGCTGGAATCTGTTGCTGAGGAAAGGGATGTCTGTCTGGTCCACCCTCCTTAAACAGCTGCCGCCGCGACCCTCACCAGGACAAGCGGTTTAGAAAACGGGTGGATGGATGGAAACTGAGAGCTGGCGCCGGCATTCTCGCCCACAAGTGGTGTTGTTGTGCTAAATAATGCTGTTGTACATTGTCAGGAAAAGCCGGGTCTGCGGACTCTTCTCGTGCATTTTAAATGGCGTGAATAAAGCTGAACAAATTAATGTCGGTAGATCACGGGGAGGCACGATGCATCAATAATTCAGTTCCTATCACAACGACACACGCACAATCCCATTTATGAGAAACCATTTGCAAAATGTATTGCGTACACTGCTGCAATAGTGCTGGTGGAATATAAATACAGGCCGGTACACGGGAAACGGGCACACGCGCCGAAGGTTGGACAAGGACAGACAAAGCCTGGCAAAGTCAATGATTTAGACATATACAGAAATCTCCATGCAAATGCGAAGGCTTATATAACGCGGCATTACCAGAAATTTCCATGTTGAAATGGAACCGAATATACTTTCAAATCTAATCAGGAAACGGCGCACGGATCACCAATCAGCGCCCTTGACATTATGCAAGAGCGGCGGGCCGGCACAGCGCGCGGCGCCATCGGCCCTGGTCTATCCACTGCTAGAGGCCGACGGCACCTCCGGGTCGTCTCCCCGTCCCGTGATCTTGCAACGTAACGCGTCGCACGCAAGCCCGTCTCATCCGGCGAGCGTCACCGTGGCGCGCCTGCCTGCCTTGGGCTGCCACTCCGTCGTCAGTCTCGACCATGAGCTGGCGTCTCGGCCGGTGCCGTGTCCTACCCCAAGACTCCTCGCTACGGCGCAGGGAGACATTTAGTCCGCAGGCCAATTAACCTATGCAGCAGCAGCAGCAGCAGCGTGTCTTCGGACTGTAGGAGGGAACCGGCGTGTCCGGCGAAAACCCACGCGGACACGGGGAGAGAGAACGTGCAAACTCCACACAGAAATGCACCCGAGCCGGGATTCGAACCCGGGTTTTCTTGCTGTGAGGCGGCAGCGCTACTCACCGCGCCACCGTGCCGCCTCGCTCCTTATACACGCGTTAAGAATAGAAAACTCTTATTTAGGCACATAAAGACCGCTTATTCAACAATGGTTCACTCCCTATGGGCGCACACCAGTCCTGCTAGTCTCTCATGATTATCGAACAAACCGCTGTGTCACCACTGCTGAACCCACTGTGTCACCGTTCCCCTACTCGCTGTGCCACCCCAAAACCGTTTTGGGGAGCAGTCGTCTTGTTGTGGTTTAAACACATGTAAATGGCTTGAACACAGCACAGATTTACACCCACATTGCCTATGCATTCCCACAATATGAGAAATAACATGCCCGCGATAACGCGTTACCTCACACACATTTAGTCTATTTTAACCCGGTACTGATAGCACATGCAAATGTGACATTTATGCAATATTCTGCTCGGGTGTGACCTTTAGTTCTCCAGCATTTTAAGTACTCTCGATACGTGCAACACACTCTATACATTATGGTCGCAGTGTTTTACATATTTACCGCAGCCTGTATCTGCTGAATACAGGGCACGGGTTGTAATCAATGCGAATTACCTGCTGTGACGTGTAGGCGTGGTGCTGATCACCCACTTCCTCGTGTGCCGTGTCGACCTTCATAGGTGCTCCTCGCTACTTGACTCTACAGTGTGTTAGGGCTATGCGGGGGATCTTTGCCTAGTAGTGAGATGCTGGAACGGGTGGACCTGCTGGAGGAGGCGGCTGCTAATTCGGGCCACGCGGCTCTGCATCCACGTGGCCCGAATTACATCCAGCTGCCTTGTTGCCTGATTGCCGACACGCGGAGACGCGTTAGCTAAATAGATACACACCCCGCACGGAGGGGGTCTCGATCAATGTCACGATCCCTGCCTGTTGTCGTGTCACATCGCGTGGGGAGGAAGCCAAGGCGAGTACCCTACTGCGCCCAACGCAGACAAACACATCGAGCTGTTGCCAAAACAAAACTTCCCGATCGGTACCGTTTTCTTTAAGCTGTAACTCAAAGAGTAGAAATAATACAATGTAATAACGACCGCAACCCTATACAGGATTTAGAGGTTTCTGGCAACGGATGGATGGATGCACATCCCGAAAGAGTAGCTTTGGAAAGCAATTCTCAAATATAATTTCAGTTGAGAGGTAAGAATCAAAATAGTGAGGTATGTATTATCACAGCAGTGATTTTAATGAAAACTGTACACGCATTCATATTTAACAATGGCAATCAGAGGAAACGTAGAAGCGGCTATTATAGCAAAACCAAAAAATAAATAATACGGACCAAAACACATTCGGATTTCGCCAAGCCCCGGGTCAGGAGTATGAAATTACATTCCCGAAACGCGAGTCCTTTTTTCCTTTCTTGGATGTCACAGATTCTATCGTACATGTAAATGTTGTGAGCGTATGCCTTATTAAACCAGCGCCAAGTCTTAATGCTATTCAAATTCCCACGTGGTCACATTGCTGATTGTGGGGCGCGGCAGCACGGTCGTATCACGCGCCTCACAGCAAGACAACGTGGGTTCGACTCCCGACTCAGCGAGCTGATCCGCACGACGCGTGGATAATCTCGCTGAATGTGCTGCAGGAATCCTGTGTTTACCTCCACAGCAACTGCTCGCACAGCAAAGAGAAAATGTTATGTGTGGAGGGTTTATGACCTTTGCGCGTTTAATATTTCAGCTCAAGCCTCCGAGATGCATTGACACAATCAAAGGCCGACACAGAATGCTTTGACTTATTCTTCTAAGGCTGGTTATTAACCTGCAGGAACAAAACGGTGGCCTTTTCATCAGTTAAACGTCCAATATGCGACCATCACAAGCCCGAACCACATCCGTCTACTCGCAGTGTGGCATGTGCGCGTTATAATAATACATTATAATTTACAATTTATAACGCGTGGCACACATTCGCTCAATTTACTCGTGGCCGCGTGGGTTTTCGCCGGGTACACCGGCTTCCTCCAACAGTCCAAATGCACGCTGCCTCGGTTAATTGCCCTGACTAAATTGCCCCTGGTGCCCTGAGATGTTGTAACTTGCTTACCCCACGCCCGCTGGACCCGTTCTCAGTGCTGCCGCCACGCAGAAAGACCCCCCGAGTCGGGATTCGAACCCGGGTGCTTCTTGCTGCGAAGCGGCTCCGTGACACGGCCACGGACAGGAGATGGGCATGGACGGAATATATTAATTTGCTCTATATTAGCGCGCAGGCGATTTGAATGGAGGCATCTTGAGTGCTCGCTGTGCGATTAGGGGCTGCACGTTGGCGTAGCGGTGAGTAGCGCTGTCGCCGCAAGAGGCCCCCCGGCGGTTCGAATCCCGGCTCGTGTGCCTTTACGTGTGGAGTTTGCATGTTATCCCCGCGTCTGCGTGGGTTGTCGCCGGGCATTCCGGTTTCCTCCCACAGTCCAAAGACATGTTGCTGCATAGGTTAATTGGCCTGCGGACTAAATTGCCCCCGATGCCCTGTGATGAACCGGCGCTCCATCCTGGGCATAATACTGCCTTGCGCCCTGAGTCTGCCGGGATAGGATCCGGTTCACCTCGACCATTTACAAAGTTTACAGGATTAAGCAGTTTCTGACAATGGATGGATGTATGGCGTATATCTGCCCGCTCGCAAAAAGGTGCTCATAGAGTATAACATATGTACTGTACAGATATCTTAAAAAGTAGTTTTGGCGATACGGTGGAGGAATTGCACAAGTTGTAAGTGATTCGGGCGAGCGGGTTAAACCTGGATGCGACATCGCTCCGCGGATGGGCGTCAGCGTGATCAGCGTGACAGGCGGCACGGGGCGCGACGCGGCAACACTCTCGCGAATTAAAATGCTTTACGACGCTGCGAGGCTTATATCAAAATGTGATCACGGAACCCATTATTGTGACTCGTACAGCAATTGAATACGACTCCCATCCGCCTCTCGATTTGAACGCTTTAATACGCGGCACTCCTCGTCTCCCTGTGCGGAAATTACTTTTCGTAATTTTTGTGAGACTCATTGAAATCGCCCGACAGCTCAGAACGCGGCCATCAGGACGAACGGCGGAGGAGCGATGGAGGGATGGGGGTCAAGGTAGAGGCGTTCACGTCGCGATCCCTGTCAGGTAATACTTGGTGTTGCCTGCGAATTCTACCAAACACTTCGAGGCCGAGGAGCTGAAAGACAACGATGTCCAGAAGCTGACCATCATCGTGCTTCGAAGAATCGCAAAGAAAGAAGATCGTTTCAGATTGGCTTCCGGGTCCTCTGCTCTTCACGCTGGCTCGTCCATCCATCCGTTGTCAGAAACCGCTTCATGCAGGGTCGCGGTGAGCCGGAGCCTATCCCGGCAGACACAGGACGCAAGGCAGGGATATTCCCAGTATGGGACGCCAGTCCATCACAGGGCACCGGGGGCAATTTAGTCCGCAGGCCAACTAACCTATGCGGCAGCATGTCTTCGGACTGTGGGATGAAACCAGCGTGCCCGGCGAAAACCCACGCGGACACGGGGAGAACACCCAAACTCCACACAGGAAGGAGCCCGAGGTGGGAATTCAACCGCCTTGGGCAGAACCTTCTTCAACACGCGATTGATA
>JAZEWU010000030.1:7398722-7410243 GCA_036362915.1 Geotria australis | reverse complement strand
GCATGAGGAGCTGTGGGGGGCCCCGCGAGGAGTCGGGGAGCGGGGGGCACACGACGTGTCGCGCGGCGGCGATTTCAGAACAAACATTATGAGTTCCGTCAAAGTGTCCCGTGGAGAAGCAGGGGATTACGATGCACACACACGGCATCGCATTAATCGTGCACACCTTTAACCCTTCACTGCATCAAATGCGTTTTGATTGCTGGCGATACCCATCGACTCCTGCGAGAGAACATTGCTCTTCGAAACATCCGACAGGAAACGCAGCCGAGGCGGCTTCGATCGATGTTATTTTTGCCGAGAGCTCAATATTTGTGGCTTGTGGATTATACAGACTGTCAGGCGAAACTTGGCAGTCATGAATAGTCGCCTGACGGCGTCACGTGTCCACCGCTATCAGCCGGGGACTCGGATTGGAGGTAACGTCTCACCTGCGGGGTCTCTGCTCTCCCGAGCCGGGGTCAGGACCCAAGGGGTCAAACGGCACCGAAGGGCCACGTGGCTGCGGCCTTCGCTTGTGCCGCACGTGTTCGCTGCTACCGCGACACGTGCTTCTCTCGGAGCCTATCCCGGAAGACGCAGGGCGCAAGGCAGGGCTATACCCCGGATGGGACGCCAGTCCATCACAGGGCACTGGGGGAAATTTAGTCCGCTGGCCAATTTCTGACAACGGATGGATGGATGGATGGTTTCTAAGATCGCTCCAAGTGACCTCTGACGCACAGCGGAGTGGCTAAACCCTCGCGGCTGCACCCTCCCAGGGGAGGGCGGATAACGGATGCGTTTCATTCTGGGGAGATGGAATTTTGCCAAAATGAGAAGGAACGTCAATATGACAGTTGCTAGGCGTGCGCTCATTGGCGAGCGGGCTGCGATCATCAATTTGCGACACTCGAGTCGCCGGATTGGTGGTGAGCGGCTGCCGAGATGTGAACCTAGGGTGTTGGCAGCGGCCGCTGCTCAGTGGTCCGACGCCTACATCACGGGGGCCGCCTCAATGTGGTCATTATTTAAAGAGAATCCAATATTCTTCTGACGTTTGAAAGTTTTATACAATTATTCACACTTGCGCGTTTCCTCATTTAACCGAAAATACATGATGTTTCTCAGTATTCAATAATGTAGTGATGTAGGTTTTCACGGCTAGACGTGTGATGAGAATTGCTCTCCAAAGCGGTTCTTTCGGGATAGCCGTGTCACTAGGCGTCCCTTCCCCCTCTCTCCTTCGCGACGTTTCACCTCCCACGTTGGAGGCATCGTCAGGCGTTCTGAGACTGAGCGAAGATGAGTGTGGTGTGCTGAGAACATTCTGAAAACTCGGAATGGCTGAGGATGGCCTCCAACGTGGGAGGCGAAACGTCGCGAAGCAGAGGCAACGGTCGACACGGCTATACCGAAAGACCAGCTTTGGAAAGCGATACTCAATCGTATATATATTAGGCATCACGAAAACGTTCGCACGTTTTATATTTGACCTGTTCTTTCTAAGGGGTTGGGACAGATTTGTTCAGAACACAAAGGCATTACGGCTCCTTTTAACGCCGCAATATGAGGACGACTGCTTATGATAAAGCTGTTGGGTATTTTTAATGAACATGTAGAGCGAGCGAGCCTCATTCTCCGAGCACCACGTGACCGCGGGAATTCACGAGCTGCCCGGCGGAGGAAGCATAATGTTATTCTTATGGATGTCCCTGCCCCGGAGAAAACCGCAAATAATTTGATTTTAATCGACGGTGTTTAGCACAACCCATTAATTGCAGAACCCTGGGTCAGGATTTTGCAAACTGGGAATTTGAAGAAAAAAAAACCGTAACGTGAATACCTGCACGTGTTTCTCCGTCGTCTCCGCGTTGTAAAGGAATCGACTGGTATTGATACGATTCGTAGCTGCGTCGCGATGCCGTGACGTATGTTTGCCACGGCTCAATGTGCGACCAGAACGGCTCTCGAGAGTTGCTCTCTCGCGACGTCCGTGTCGATCGTTCCTCCGCTCAGCTTCGCGATGTTTCTCCTCCCGCGTCAACGACGCCTCCGACGGGGCGGAGGAGAGAGGACGAACACTCGACACGGCTGTCGCGAGAGAGCAGCTCTCGAGGGCGATTCTCACCAGAAGCGACGTACAACAACAACCGTGCAGAAACCTGGCGACACGGACATCACGTGGACGGGCGCCGCACGGGGGTTTCGCGATCGTTCGCAACGACGTTTCGCTGCCGGGACCTTCTTCTCGCGTTGGTTTCACTCGCTGTCGAAAGCTTCCCGCACCCGGGAATCCAACCGAGGCGCGGGGACCACCGGGTCGCGGCGCGGCTCCCCGATAACCGAGCGATAACGTCTTCGCTCTGGTGACATTCTCCCCCGCGGCTGAATTATTCAAAAGGCCAATAAATCTATAGAAAAAAAGGTCTTTAGCACTACTATGAGAACGGAGCCGCTAAGTGGGGGACCGTGCCATATAGGAAAAGGCAAACGCATCGGTGCGATAAGGCCAACCTCGCCGTGAGCACGGAAGATGGCCACACGCGAAAAGTCAGCGCGACGGCCGAGCGGCCCACGGTTGTGGCGGCAATTGACGGCGCTGCGGTGATTTACCACGGAAAGTTCCATCCTGTCGGCTGAACTTAATGAGGTGCAGTTAGTTTTCCCCTCCGCCATACATCACCGAGCCAGGGACCAGTCCATTCAGAGGCACTGGAAATATGGTCAGAGCAATTTATAATCCACCTCGGAGAGGAATCTCAATATTATCGGGAGGAAAAGGCGGTTTGTCAAAACGCGCGTTCCGTACGCGAGCGCGTCGGTTTCGGTTGCGGCGTTCGCGTTCCGCTGCGGAGAATACCGAGCTTCCGATTGTGGACAAATCGATGAAGCGCAGTTTTTAAATGTGTATTTTTTGGCCACGATAATTTATCCAAAATATGGAATGTGATTAAGATAATGCACCGGCGTGCACGAAGCCAGAATCTCAGAATGACTTGTCATATTGCGGACAGCTGGATCACAAGTTCCCGCGTGGCTTCTGAAACAAAACGGGTTGACCACATGGTAAAGTGCGTTGTTCTGTTCACGCATTCTCCAGCCTATAACACCATCGCGCGCTGCGTCTTGTGGGTCACACATGCCACCTAGAGGGCTCTACAAGCATTGTCATGATTTCCCTTCATTTTTAAAACATGTGCCGTACACGCATGCAGAATCGCTCCGCATTTGGGGCAAGATTAACGCAAGAATTATACCTACAAAAAAAGGCGCATTCATTCGGGAATGTTTAATAGTAGAAGCCACAGTAATGGAAATTCTGTACGTGATAATTATTTTCTTTTGTACGTGTAATTGGCAAGATACTTGAAATATTCGTAATAATAATAATCATTGGTAGCATCAGAACACAGATCCCCTTCCGCTGCTGAACAGCGCGAGGCGGTATAAAGGAGCGGCTCATTGAAGAAACCTCCGCGTGTTGATTTAACAAAAGGGTAATAATTCCATCCTAAATACCCCAACATCCCCTTACATCGAGGATTGCAATGAACGAGCGCGCGTTTAGGAAACACGCAGTAATTGGAATCTGGAAACAGTTGCATCTCCACAGCAGCCGGGCAGCGGCCATACATCAATGTCAGCTCAGTGGTTTCTTTAAATAACAGAGGCAAGATGCTGTGGCCGTGCGGGAAATTTTGTTTTACAAAGCCACTAAATCCAATGAGCATTGGTTTGCAGCATTAAGCACCGACTGGTCAATCCGCCCACGACACGCGGATGGGAGCAATCGCAAACTACATCGAGTTGGGCTCTCATGCCCAACCACAGGATGCCAAAGTAACTTCTGTTTGGTCGGGAAGAGGGGGATAAACGGGCACAGCACGGGTTGGAGAAGAGATGGACTGATGTGGCGCAGACGGACGTGGAGCTGAGTGGACTTGCCGATGACTGGTACCGGTGGTGTCAAGATCGACCTCTATGGCGGAGGTTCGTGAAGGACGCTACTGGGCAGTTGGCGGCAGTCGCCCTCCAACAACAGAGGGCGGAGGAGCGACGATCACAACAGCGAGCCGAGCGCCGGGCGGATAAAACTCAGCAATCCGTCACGGTCGGGCGCACAGGTGGTGTCCCAACCAGTCATCTCAGTCAGGCAGCCAATGGCACCTGGGTCTGTCCCGTGACCTCCTGTCGGCGCGCCTTCGACACTTTGCGTGGCCTCAAGGTGCACCTAACCTGGCACAGGCGCCGTGGTGACGTGACTGCCACTTATTGGCAAACGGCGGTTGTTGTATTTGTATGTATCTGTATGTGTATCTGTACTGTATGTGTATAATATGATAATAATAATATTAATCCATTTCCATCCATTTTCTAAACCGCTTGTCCTGGTGAGGGTCGCGGTGTCAGCAGTCCAAGGAGAGTGGACCAGACATCCCTTTCCTCAGCAACAGATTCCAGCTCTTCCTTGGGGATTCCCAGGCATTCCCAGGCCAAATGAAGGATATAATCCCTCGAGCGTGTCCTGGGTCGGCCTCTAGGTCTCCTCCCAGTGAGCCGTGCCTGGTAGACTTCTCGGGGGAGCCTTCCAGGGGGCATCCTTACCAGATGCCCGAACCACCTCAACTGGCTCATCTCAATCCGAAGGAGCAGTGACTGTACTCTGAGGTTCTCCCGAATTTCTGTGCTCCTCACTTTGTCACGCACAGTGAGCCCAGCAACCCTGCGGAGAAACCTAATTTCTGCCGCTTGTATCCACGATCTCGTTAGTTCGGTCATCACCCAAAGTTCATGACCATAGGGACAAAGATTGACCTTTGTCCTAGGACCAAGCTCCCACTTCACTACCACGGACTGGTCCAGTGCCAGCATCACTGCAGACGCTGCTGCCATCCGCTGGCCAACCTCACGTTCCCGCTTACTCCCAGTCCAAACACACGCTGCTGCTGCATAGCTTAATTGGCTTGCTGACTAAATTGCCCCCGTGCCCTGTGATGGACTGGCGTCCCATCAGGGGTATAGCCCTGCCTTGCGCCCTGTCTGCCGGTGTAGGCTCCGTGACCCTGTACAGGATCGAGCGGTTTCTGACAATGAATGAAATATTTATTTTTTGTCGATTTCCAACGTTTGTTGTGTCGTAGGAATCCAGCTAAGAGCTTGCAAAGTTCACTGGGTATTTTCTGCTGTAATAATAAACATATATCTATCTTCTAGCCATTACGTTTTCCGGCTGGTTTCTGTACGTCACTGGACAGAGGGAGAGAGAGAGAGAGAGAACGCTCAGTGACACGGCTATCCCAAAAGAACAACTTTGAAGTGCAACAATCATGAGCCATGAAAACCTACATTGGTAATAATAATAATAATAGCATTTATATAGCGCCTTGTGTTGTGATATATTGTACACTTACAATATATCACAACACAAGATAGCAATATGGCGGTGTGCCCAAGATCGCTTTAAGTCCTTTCTCCTCTTGAGCGTTCAGTGGCATGCCTTTCCAACTCACGGCAGAAAGCTGTCGACACACAGCCAAAGTACATATGTACAAGATAACAACTCCTCCGTCTGTTGCCTTTTTCTTTGATCTCAGTGGCTCTGCAACAACAGTGGGCGGCAGGGTGCCTGTGCAGCGGTAATCTCCGCGACTCTTCACAAAGAGAATATGCTGCCTGTGGCATTTCGTTTGCCACATCGGGCGCCATTCTTTGTTGCGTCTGTGTGTTCTCCCCCTATTCTGCGTGGGTTTCCTCCGCTTTCTCACGTTTACTCCCACAACTAAAAAAAAACCGCTCATTAATGAATTGCCCGATAGCGTCATAGCATATAGGACAGTGTCTGGTATATGTTCGCACCGCCTGGCAGTGCGGCTGCCTTGCCCTCCCCGCCTCTCTGCGGTTCCCTCACAGCGCCTCCGAATCTGTGTCTCGTCCGAAACCGGGTGTGGGATTTGCCGGCGGTGGCGCGTTACACATCGTATCGTAATCACTGTGTCTGTAGCAGGGTGGCAAACGCTAGCAGTGCAGTAACCGTGATGGCCGTGGATGTTTTCCCTCGAGCCCCGTGAGCCAGACCCCCGCCCTGGTGTCCCGAGTCCGCGGGGCACGCCATGCTGGCGTTCAGCGAAGTCCACGGCTCCTGCACCTCAGGATTCGTGACCATGCCCTGCACCTGTACACGGCAACACACGGAGATGAGCGATCGTTCATTTGCCGACTCCAGGAGGCGGAATTAATATTGACGAACTCACAGATTGCAGTGAGCTGTGTTATATTAACATTTGCAACATTTCAAACACGAATCAAGATGTGCGATCCCAACTAGGTAGAACAGCAAGAAGGGCCCGAGTTCGAATCATGGCTCGGGGGGCTTTCTGGGTGGAGTTTGCATGTTCTCCCCGTGTCCGCGTGGGTTTTCACAAGGCACTCGGGTTTCCTCCCACAGCCTAAAGACATGCTGCTGCACAAACGTCGCATTCTGGGTATAGCCCTGCCTTTCGCCCTGTGTCTGCCGGGATAGGCTCCGGATCACCGCGACCCTGTACAGGATTAAGCGGTTTCTGACAATGAATGAATGAACTAGGCAGAAATTGTAATTCTAATTAGAATCTAACGTTAGCCTTTGAAGGTAGTGACTGTAGCTTCAAGCTCATGGCAGCAATATTGTAGAGCAGAGAGCCGCTCACCGACCACTCCTCCAGCTCATATTTTGAGCAGCGGATGTTGACGGGCAGCCGCAGCACCAGCTCGTTGAAGTGTTGGCGCTGGTGGCGGCCCCAGCGGAAGCGGTCCATGGCCTCCGTGAAGGTCAGGTTGCGAAACCGCGCGGGGTCTTTGATGAGGAATGGCCACGTCCTGAACGGAGGGCGGCACGACAGGGACTCGCGATGAGTTGCGCGGGACGGTGGCCAAACATTAACAACAATAATAAACTCTATTTACACCTCCTCCGCCTCTCTGCGCTTTCCGCGCGCCTCCGAGTTGTTCTCTCGTCGAATGAATACCTTCGACATTGCATGGAAACGCGCCACGCATTATAAATGTAAAATTATTCTACAGGGAGGGAAGACGAGACACTCACGTGACCGGCTTGTAGATGTCCGTAACCCCGATGAACGCCAGCTGCCCGTTGATCTCGGGCAGGCTCTGGCAGCGCGACAGGTTGACGCGCGGGTAGTAGAGCAGGTACGCGAGGCACATCTCGTTATGTGTGCTCTGTCCGCCCTGCACAAACACAAGCACCCCCCACGTAGCCGTAACACACCGTAGGGTCAAGTGCTGTTAGCGAGCAGCACCTGTGAAGTCCGTGTGCATCGTTGTGTCCTCCTCGTCGTGCGAGGCGGTGAGGAGGAGGGGCCCCGTACCCACGTCATGTTCACGCGCCCCTCCGTGTTGTAGACGCACTCCGTGGTCAGGTGGTCTCCCTGGAAAGGCAGCACAGCAGGGCAGCGAATTGCAATCGTAAGACAACGTGTGGTCGGCACGGTGGCGCGGTGAGTAGCGCTGCGGCCTCGCGGCGAGAAGGGTCCGGGTTTGAATCCTGGCTCGGGCGCCTTTCTGTGTGGAGTTTGCGTGTTCTGTCCATGTCCGCGTGGGGTTTCGTCGGGCGCTCCGGTTTCCTTCCACAGTCCATAGGTTAATTGACCCGCTGACTAAATTTCCCCCGGTATCCTGTAATGGACCGGCGTCCCATCCTGGGTATAACCCTGCCTCGCAACCTGTGCCCACCGCGACCCTGTACCGGATTAAGCGGTTTCTTACAACGGATGGACGAAAAAAAAGACAACGCATAATGCGCCATCGCGCGAATTTCACACCTGGTCACGGACGAGACATGGAAACGGACGCGCGGTGAGGAAACCGTAGACAGGCAGGGAGGGAGGGGGAGAACCCGGAGGAAACCCACGCAGGATAGGGGGAGAGCACACAAACTCCACATAGCAAGGTGCCCGAGGTGGGAATGGAACCGCCTCAGGCATGACTTTCTTTCGGTGAAGCACGGATGTTACCACTGCACAGCCATTCTGATAGGGGTTGTCATAGTGGAAGGGTTAGAGACAGGAGCCAGTAAGAGACAGGACCCAGTGTTAGAGACAGGAGCCATTGATAGAGATAGAAGCCAGCGTTAGAGATAGGAGCCAGCTTTAGAGACAGGAGCCAGTGTTAGAGATATAATCCCATGTCAGAAATAGGACCTAATGTTAGAGACAGAAGCCAGTGTTAGAGATATAATCCAGTGTCAGAAATAGGAGCCCGTGTAAGAGACAGGAGCCAGTGTTAGAGACAGGGGTCAGTGTTAGAGGCGGGAATCAAACCACCTCGGGCAGGACGTTATTTCTGTGAGGTGCAGATGTTACCATTGCACAGACACCCTGCCGAGGAGAGTTCTTTGTAAAGAGAGCGTTCTGCCTGTATAAGCCGTAAAGCGACGCCGTCCCCCTCCCCCACCTGGCACCACGTGGAGGGGGTGCGGGTACCGGCAGGAGGCGCCGCTCTTTGGGCAGCGTGTGCAGCTCCTGGAAGTTAAAGTCGTACTCCGAGTCGCGTGCCAGCGGCGCCAGCTCGCGGTCGCCACGCCAATGCCGCACGAGCAGCTCGCGCCCGGCCAGGTGGGCGTGGAGCAGCACGGCAAACACCGACACGCCCTGCGGACGCTCCGTGCCCAGAGCCTGCGACGGGAGGGGGGCCGCGCCACGCCGTTCGTCACCCAGTGGCGGTGCCGTCTCCACGGCACCTGTGCCAGGCCATGCGCGCCTTGAGACCACGTGAAGTGTCGAAGGCTCGCCGACAGGACACGGGACAGACCCAGGTGTCAAGGGCTGCCTGACCGAGACGACTGGCAGATGCACCGCCTGCGCTCCCTACTGTGCCAACTTGCTGTTTTAGCCGCTCGGCTCGCTGTTGTAAGCGTCGCTCCTCTGCCTTCCGTTGTTGCTGGAGGGCGACTGCCTCCAACTGCCCAGTCGCATCTTTCACGACTCCCCTCCACAGAGGTCGATCTTGACACTGCTGGTACCAGTTTTCGGCATCTCCACTCAGCTCCAGGTCTTCCTGGGCCACACCACAGACATGAACCCTGACACGGCGACCCACACCTCTTCACTGGTCCGCTTCTTGGTTTTAGGACCTATTCAGTCAGTCAGTTTTTTATTTGGGCGGTAAGGTGTCCATGCAGTGATGACATCTGCGCGTCAGATAAAGAAGGTCCTGCCCGACGCGGTTCAATTCCCACCTCGGGCGCCTTTCTGTGTGGAGTTTGTGTGTTCTCCCCCTGTTCTGCATGGGTCTCCGGGATATCCAGTTTCCTCCCAAAACTAAAACAAACTCATTGATTATAGTTGCCCTTCAGAGATGTTCTTTCGTGATAGCCGTGTCGAGCGATCTCCCTCTCTCCCTCGCGACGCTTCGCCTCCCACGTTGGACGCATCGTCAGGCGTCCTGATGATATTTCCAGCGTGGGAGGAGGTGCCAACATTTGCCACACACTGTATCCTTCGTATTACGATGTAATTGTTTTTTTACTTGTGGGAGAAAACCGGAGATCCTCGAGGATACCCACACAAACCAGAGGGAGAGGACACACAAACTACACGCAGAAAGGCGCCCAAGGCGGGAATCGAACCGCCACGGGGAGGACTCTCCGTCTGTGAAGCGCAGATGTTGCTGCTGCAGACATCCCGGCGCTGACGACTTGTTTCCAACGTGGCCAGTCTCACCTCGTCCAGGCACTCGCGCGTGCAGTGACCCTGGGAGACCCAGCGCGGGGCGTGCGGCGGCACCATGTGGTACAGGCTGACCCAGACGCCTGTCTCCATGACGCCCGCATCGTAGGCGCGGAGCTGATCCGTGTAGTGGAGACGTAGCCCGGAGCTGTCTCGCACGCCTGGGCGTCACGTGTCGCACACAGACAATACGCATGTCTGCACGTGTTTACACACGCGCGCAGGCTGGGGGGAGCAGTGGTTCAGTGGTTAAGCACGCTGGGCTACAAACTTGGCGACCCAAGTTCGAATCCGGCTCACAGCCAACACTAGTGACGATTTTCTGAACCGGTCCTGGGCCTCCTCTAGGTCGACTCAGCCTCAAATGAGTACCTAGTACAGTGTGGAAACATTGCGACTAGGGAGAGAAAGGCGGCCGGCATGGTGCCGGTCACCTACCTGCCTCGTGTACCGTGTCGACTTCCATAGGTACTACTCGCTAACGGCACTTGACCCTACAGTCTGTTAAGGCTACACGGGGGATCTTCTCTCCTTTGCAGACTGCGGCTTGTTCAGTCGCTGCGATCGATCCATTGTTACTGTCCCAAAGCAGAGTATTCCAGCTGAGAAAGGCTACACACGTGTCTGTGGTGCCCTCTATGAAGCAGCACAAACCTCAGTTCCTAGAGTAAGGGGTTCTCAACGTTTTGCACCTCAAGGCCCACTCGGGTCTGATCTCAACGGACCACTAGGTAGCGCTCGAAGCTCACTGGGTCGCGAACCACCAGTTGAGAATGACAGCGCTAGAGTATTAGAAGAGAATACAAAATAATACTCATGATACGATTTGTAATGCTGGCAAATTCCACACCTGGTGATGGATAAGACGTGGATTTGCACGTGTTGTATCGCAGGAATTCCGCTCCCAGAGCTTGCGAGTTCACTGGGTATTTTCTGCTGGAATAATACACATCTAAGTAAACATGTAAACGGTGATCCTTACCAGGCAAGCGGAGAGGATTGTCGTAGTGCGTCTCCATAAGTACAAACACGGGGTCGCCCGGCTCGCCCAGCGACAGTCCCACGTGTGCCGGGTAGAGGAAGGCCTGAGGCGCACACGGCGGACGGGAGCATGGCACGCAGCGGCGGTAAAGCGCTTCACAGTCGGAAGTTGCGCGTTTCCAATCCTGGTTAGGGGCTGAACCTATAATATCTCCAGGTCTCCAAAAGCAAGTAGTACTCCTCTCTTTGGGAAAGTGAACCGTAGTTATCCTATGGACTCACCTCCGCCATAAGAATGTGGCTAACACTGTGCGAGGCACCATGTTATTGCTCATTTGGACAGACGGACCTGAATTAACTATGGTGTATTGATATCTTGTTCAAGCCTCAAGCGCAAGTTACAGCAATTTTACTTGTTCGTGAACACATCCCTTGCGAGTCAAACCAACTGTGGGTGGCTTCAGATTGTTGTAGTCAAAATAATAAATACAATTTATAATGCACACATTTTCATTCAATTTAGAACGCGTACTTTTACCATTACATTTCAAAGGCACAAGGAAACTGTAGAGAGGCGGGGAGGGGGGAAGGTAGCCGCGCTGTTAGCCGGCGCCAACATTTTCCAGACACTGCGTCCTATATGTTTGTATGTTATCGGCCAATTAATAACGAGGCATGGGTGAAGTGCTGCATGGGTGGACTGCGTGATGGGGGTGCGGGTGCGTGGGTGCGATGGTGAGCGTGTAGGTGGGTGCGTCGGTAGGTGGGTGGCTGGGTGGGCGTGCGTGTGGGTAGGCGTGCGTGTGGGTAGGGGTGCGTGTGGGTGGCTGTGTGTG
>JAZEWU010000030.1:7372289-7397644 GCA_036362915.1 Geotria australis | reverse complement strand
GTGTTGGCATATGCATGGACTGGAACACAACAGCAAAGGTTTAAAAATACTAGGATAAAAAAAACAAAATACTAACATTCGTTTAATATTTATTTACACGTTAAGGTAAGCTGGGGGTCGGGGGAGGGGGACAATTACAAGGCACAGATCTGGAACAAAAACTATAATTATAACAAATATAGTGCAAATATAAATGAAAAGATGTGCAAGTAATATGCCATCTACAGGACAAGTAGTGAGCGGCAGTTTTTGTCGTGTTCTGGACAAAGTGGTTAGCGCTGAGTGTAGGTGTGTCTTTGCTTATATGCTTGTATTAAAAAGTTCTTATGACTGGTGCTGTTGGACGTGTGCTAAATAAACAACACTAAATAAACTTAAGACTTGCAGCTCTAAATCTAACACGGCACGATAGACTGCTGCGGAAACATTCTGGATGGAAAACTAAATTGTGAATAAATCAAGGCGGAACATGATTGTTATTAAATTGGGAACCGCACACGGGTGACCATCATGCGTGTTTGTTGCGTCGCAGAAATCGCGCTTCCAGAGCTTGCAGGCTCACTGGGTATTTTCTGCTGTAATAATAATAAACATCTATCGATCGATCAGTGTTAGAGACAGGAGCCAGTGTTGTATCACAGGAATCCCGTAAAGAGCTTGCAAGCCCGCTGGGTATTTTTTGCTGTAATAATAATAAACATGTATCACGATAATGTAGCCTAGTCTCAGTGTTTAGCCAAGTGTTGCTAAAAGGCAAGCAGTTTTGGACAATACAAATATCAATGTATTAGTAGCTTGGGCCTAGCTGTTTAGACTATGGGCACCTTAGTCTAGTGTTGGGCCAATCAGTTTGAAGGACAATGCATATATTATCATAGTATTTGTTTGCATGTTTTTGCCACAAGCATGTGTGGCTGCTTGCAAACTGGAACCTTTGCAAAAAGGTGTCCATATGGTGTTTGTAAGATCTTAACACTTCTCTCATTGCCAGAAAAAGGTAAAACCTTGTACAGTTTACATTATTTGTACACTGGCAAAAAAAGGTGCCCACGCATCACCATATCCGCATGGCAGCGTGCCAGCTCACGTTGTGGTTGCGCAGGTCCACCACGTTGGCGGGCGACGGGTCGCCTGGCGCTTCGCTCGCCGGGTTCAGGAGGTTGAGGCTGCGGACGCCGCGGGCCGCCCCGTGGTACTGGACCCTTGGCTCCAGGTCCCCGACTCGCTCGGCGTGCAGGGCCCAGAGGACACGCACCGTGCCACTCTGACGGGCGGCACGCGGCACGGGCGCGAAGATCGCACGGGAGACGACGGGACCGTAAAGAGAGAGACAGCGACTCGTGAGCAGAGGACAAGAAGATGTTGAGCCTGGACGTGATGGGGACATTCGGCAGTGAAAATCTTCACGGAATTCCAAACAATTCTCTCAGAGCGAGGGTGCACAACACACGGCCCATGGGCCAGGTCCAGCCGGGAAGTAATAAGAATAATAGCATTTATAGAGCGCTTCTCACCCAAGGGTCACAAAGCGCTGCACAGGGCTACGGAGAGAACGACATGTCAGTAACGACAGAGAACGGAAAATCAGCAACACATTTTTTTTTGGGGGGTTTTTTTTTCATAACAACATTGCTCATGAAAGCCTTCGAGTAAAAATATATATTTTTTCAATTGCTCGGCCAACACCGAACAATCACAGGCGTCGCGGTCACCGCTCACATAACCAGCAATTGAAGTGACGGAGCGTCACCAAAAGTGACCCAATTACGTTAATTTTAAAACTGGACTCGCACGGACAGGGATGTGTCAAGAATACTCATGTTGAGTAAAATTTGTTTAGTCAGGTTTGCTCTGAATGCCAACGGAGATGCACAGTTACAAATATAGTGTAACAAGCTCACACCGGGAATTGCTCTCTCTCCAACAACACTGGGCAAAGGTTTTAACAAAACTATTCAAAAATTCACAAGATTATTTAAGTCGGTTAAGAGAACAATACTGCCATGCCCTGTATAGCACATGTTGATAATGTTTTACATTTACAAAAAAGGTCTACCCCGAATCTATTATTAATAAAAAAAAAAGTTAAAGTTAATGAGCCAATTATGGCACATGAAGCACGCCCCATCAAGCCGACAGCTCGACTCTCGTGTCAAGTGCCGTGTCCCGGAAACCAAACCGGCGAGCTTGCCCACGCGCCGCCCCCACCCACAGCGAGACTCCCACTCATCACACGTAACCCACGACATCCACCGTGGAGCCGATTACATTCAGAGACAATGTTTTTGAGAAATATTATAATAACTCCGACAAATGGGCCACACTCCAAAAACATAAAAATCCGCTCACGGTCCAAATCACACAACTCTTCATCGACTTTTAATATGTACTGATATAGGTTTTCACAGGTTGATTCATGACAGTTGCTCTTCAAAGCTGTTACTTCGGGATAGCCGTGTTGAGCGCTCTCCCTCTCTCTCCCCTCACGACTTTCGCCTCCAACGTTGGCGGCATCGTCAGGCGGTTGTGTGGTAATGATTGCCATCAGCAACGGGGCATACAGCACACACAGGGGATGTGCGTGCTGTATGCCCCCGCCTGGAATTCCTGGTTGCTGTGTCCGTGCCAAGAAAAGTATAAATGTGTAGCCCTCGTAACATTGCCAGCAATAATAACATTGTTACCATTTGTCAATACATTTCCCTTCTGACACTTTGAACACGTAAAACCCTTGCTGGCCACACAAGTCGGTCTCACTTCCCAAACTTCATTGCAAAGCGAGAGCCGCGTTTACGCAACGTGAGAATCCTGCGCAGCAGTTAAGAGTGCGCGACTCACAATCAGGTTACAGGCTTAAATCAGCACTTTCTTACTGCAGGGTGAATAAAATGAGTATTAATTCATGCAAAGCCAGTCGTGACCGTCCAATGAAATAATTCACCACCACCATGGGAACGTGATATTTCCACTATTGACTCGGACGATACGTGGTGCCCAAAGCGCATCTGAATGAGAATCCGCTGACTCTGTGACTAGAATCACTCACTTGGTGTTTCTTGTGAAAAATACTTGAGGACTATGAATCACAGTTCGACATTTCCGATTCTCGCTCCACGTTTTCAACGTAGGTGAGACGTCGTGAAGGACAGGAAACATGCTCGCCACAGCTATCCCGATAAGCGCAGCTCTTAAGAGCGATTCTCATAAAATGAGCCATGGAAACCGACATCGACATCCTGTTGTTGAGATTTAATGATGCTTCTTAAACCAACACTACTGAGAGCTGAGCGATGAAACAATCTGAAGCTTATGAAAAGCTGGATTGGGTGGCATTTCCTTTAATTTTAAAGCAATTCCTCATATATAGTGCACAGGAACCAATACAACAACAACCGCCTTTCGCCACTAAGTGGCGGTGACGTCACCACGTCGCTTGTGCCAGGACAACATACACGTACACTTTAGTAAACCGCAATCACTAAATTAAGAAATTATCAAATCTGGAATATCAAAAGCGACGTGTCATGCCCCCAGCCTGCCGCGTGGCTGTGCACCTGCTGCACTCACGCCACAGTTACCGACGGCGTCCATAAAGGCAATTCGCCAAACCATGACATTCACAAAGCAAGCGACGAGATACCAGCAAAGAAAGCAATTCACCCCTATCTGAGACATATTCCAAAAACCCAGCAACCATATCGTACTGCAGCGTCTCCAACCGTTTGCCGAGTAAAAACATCAACAAAGTGTGACATTTCACGTTTATCAAGCAATCGACAACTAGCTGCTGATCTGTTCCGAAATATTTCACTCTGAAAGTTAAACACATCAGTGGATAAAATAACTAAGTGTCTGGACCATGAAGAGGCTCAGATTGAGAGAGCATTAACATTAATTTAAGTAGTTCGTGGTAACTTTTCACCACAGAAAATAAAAACACCTTCTCAGCTGTTGTTGTAGTTGGCTCTGTTATCATCCAGGAATTTACATAAAATTTCACTTCTCGTTTGCACGGATGCGCAGAGACTGTGCCAAGGCGGCCCTATCGACTTACAACACGCAACCATCTCCATGTGTGGGGGTTTTAACGAGTGCTCGGTGCGTTGACACGGAGTCTCCCCCTGGCTGCCCCCGCGAGCAGCAGCGAGACGCACCTGTTCTATAGACCTTGATTCCAGCCAACCAGGAGGCTATTGCTTGGCTTCCCGGATTTACATTCGCTAATTAAGTTAAACACAAATGTGAAATTTCCACCACTGGCTTCAAGATGGTGAAGCGATGAGCATCCATCCCGTCAATGCTCATTTTGAACAGAAAATAACTTTTTGACTAAAATAGATACTGGACTACAAATTGTAAAGGAGTCCAAATCTGCCCTCACTCTCTTTCTGCTTGAAGAAGCAAGGGCCATGGCCCCCACGGTTTTCTGCATGATTCAATAGATGATGCATTACATTATCAACAATCGGCGCCTAGGTTGACTCAGCCAAAATATGTACCTCCCTCCCCGTCTCCCTCCGTGTTTGTCTTTAAGGAAGTGACGGCCATCTTAGGGGACGCTGGCAGATTTTTACCGCTCTTAAGATTGCCAGTTTCACGACCTTTCAGTATATTCGAAGCAGCCTTAATCATTTATTTTTTGTTGCTTTGGTTTTTATTGTTTGTTTTTTTTCTTTTGCTGTTGACATGCCATCCTCTTCGCGGCCCTTGTGCAGCGCTTTGTGACCCTCAGGTGAAAGGCGCTATATAAAATTATATTATTATTATTCCATTACACGGCCATCCTAAGTATGAAGCTGATGAGTGTTTTTGCTTTGCGCTTCCTTGCCGCTGCTAATGTTTATTTGCCAGGCTGAAGCGGTTTTGCTGAAGAAGTCCCAGGCTGCCTGGGAAATGCCCCACCCAGCCTCGTCCTAAAACCATACAAAGAATGCCCACAAATCGGCATGTAACCGAGGAGACCCCACTGGCTGGTGCTCGTTTCTCCCCACGCCAGCAGCTCATGTCTCTTCCCCTCTGTTGTCGTGCATTGCACGTCGCAGTCGGGACGCCGTGAAGCCAGACTAAGCAGCCCGCGGCTCCTGTCAGTGGTCCCCACGGCCGTGTGAGAGTACTCCACACATGCAGGTTACCTCTGCCTAGCCACGGGGTCTGATTGATTCGTGGGTGGTTGTTTGGGTGGATGGGTGGGTAGGCAGGTACATGGGCATGTAGGTGCGTGGATGAGAGGGTAGATATATTTATGTATTATTGGTGCATATGTAGGTAGGGAGTTTAGTTGGGAGACAGGCAGACAGTTGTTAGCCAAGCAAGTAAGTTCTAGGTATGCAGGTACAGTTGGATGAGTAGGTAAGTAGATAGATAGATGTTCATTATTACAGCAGCACAAAATACCCAGTGAGCTTGCAAGCTCTTTAAAGGACTCCTGCGACGCAACAAACATGCGAGTTGCTGACAAAACTTAAAATATATACATAATAAATAACCAAAAAAATGTTACATCAACCAAGAAAACATTTACACATGGCATTGCACGCAATTTTTCAAATAAAAAAGTCCAAAAGACATAGCATTGCACACATTTTTACGTGTCCAGAGTGGCTGGTAGGTTGGTTGGGAAGCGTTGGCAGGCTGAACGTAAATAATAAACAAGTAGGCAATGCGGTAGGCGGTAGATACCTGGTACAACACCGCACAACCACACACAACCACTCACCACGATGACCTTGTCGTGGGGGTCACACGTGTCGAGCGCCCGAGAGAAGATGAGCTGGGTGTGCGTGGCGTTCTGCGAGGCGCTCTCCAGACGGTAGTCCTGCCTCTCATCCAGCAGCGGACGCTCGTTCCCCTCAGCATGGTAATCCTGCAGGAGGAGGAGGTTCATGTGGGCGGCCACGTCCGGACTTTATAGCTTCACTTACCCACAGCAGCTTATAACGCGATTGTAAAACACCCAGATACATTCAGCTGCAAGGTGACCAAGAGATAGCAGGACAGCAACGTATTCTTGAATCCATCTGTGCACAGCATTCAGCGTCATCCACTCATTGCACGAGTTTCCTCCGGCTGCCCCAGTTCCCTCCCGTGTGCAACACACACGAACTGGAAGTTCCTTCATTGTCAGAAATAGTTTAATCGTGTAAAGAGTTTCGGTGAGCCGGAGCCTATCCCCGCAGACACAGGTCGCAAGGCAAGGCTGTATCCAGGATGGGACGCCGGTCCATCACAGGGAAATTTCAAATGTGGAAATTAAATTGAAATACTGTACATAGAAACAAAACTTCAAAAGTCTTCAAACGCATTTAAGAAACCCGTACAAAAACGCACTTTAAAAAACAAAGACATTTCAAATGTGTGCATTCAAATATAAAACATAATTCAAAACCTAATAATATTAGTATGTTCAGAGTAAGCCTAGTAACATAATTATGCTCAAACCTCTTGTAAAATTTATCTCAGCCCTGTCCTTAAGTGACCTTCTAAATCCTAACAACAGTTTTTCACAACAACCGCCGTCGCCATTAAAACTGAAGTTCATGATTGCAACATTCATTGGGAGGATTTGGTGCTTTTCAATCAGTGTGGTGGGGGGGTTACAGGGGGGGGGGGTGTCATCATTGTATTTAGCCCGGGGCCCCATAATCACTTCACGAGTCCGTGCACACAGCTGACCTGCAGGAAGGGCGTCCCGTCCGTGGTGACGCCGCCGATCACCAGGTCGGCCCCGAACATCGACCTCGTCGGAGAGAACCCGAGTCCGACCCATCCCGCGGTGCGCGCCTCCACGCGGAACGCGATGGTGCCGCGCGGCGGCCGCTCCCCTTCCTCCTCCTGCTGCTGCTGTTGCTCCCCCTCGTGTCCCGCTCTCCCCACTCCCCTCGCTCCTCTCTCCGCTCTATCCGTGCTCCAGCTCAGCCGGACGCGCCCCGCCTCGTCCAGCTCCGCGCTGCGCTCCCATCGCGGCTCCGAGCCGCGGGGGCTCGGGGAGCCGAGGCCGACGAGGAGGAAGAACCACAGTAGCGCGTCCACCGGCCGCCGCGTCCCCTGCACGGGCATCGTCTCCGCTCAGCCGCGGGGCTCCCGAGCCGCTCCCGAGGCCCTGCGCGGGTCACGGGACGCGGGTCACGGCTCACGGGGTCGATGACTGACGGCTTTCTCCGAGTGTCGGGTCCCGAGTTACGTCGCTCACAACGCGAACGCGAGCCTTGGTCTCCCGCGGGTGTGCCGTGACACCGCACGTAAGCCACCGCACGCGGGCACACTCGCAGTGACGGTCACAAAGAAAACACAAAGGTCCCCCGCGTAGCCTTCACTCATTGCCGGGGCAAGTGCTGTTGGCCAGCGGCACCTATAAAGGCTGGGACGTCACAGTTAACCACACACAGTTAACTACGCAGTTACACGCATACATACACATCGTTACGCACACAAAGTTACATACACATACAGTAGTTATTTAACATTGTTGTCAGTCATATCTCGACTTTCACCCAGTGGTCCCAAAGCGCTGCAGGAAACCGCTGAGGCGGAGGGGAGGCAGCCACGCGGTCAGCCGGCGCCAACCCGCCACACACTGTGTCCCTATATATTATTCACGAATTAGTGTTTTTTGTGGTTGTGGGAGAAAAACGGAGAACCCGGAGGAACCCCACACATCTTCTTTGCGATTCTTCAAAGCACTATGGTCAGCTTCTGGAAATCGTTGTCTTGCAGCTCGGCCTCGAAGTGTTTGGTAGAATTCGCAGGCAATACCAAAGTATTACCTGACAGGGATCGCGACGTGAACGCTTCTACCTTGACCCCCACCCCACACATAACACGGGGAGAGAACACACAAACTCGGCACGCGAGGCGCGGTTACAGGGAGGATCAGGGGAGCCATGATCGCTCCCGACATCCACGCGGTTTCTCCGCCACGAGTCACAACAACAGCAGCGGTCAATGTTTCCTACACTCTCTCCGACTCACCGTCTCCCCACTCAACCTCCCCGACTCTCCCAACGCTCCCAACACTCACCGTCTCCGACTCACTGCTCAGCGGGAGCCCGCGGTCCGCGCCGCGCGTCTCCCCGCCC
Source organism: Geotria australis (assembly GCA_036362915.1). Classification (NCBI taxonomy): domain Eukaryota; kingdom Metazoa; phylum Chordata; class Hyperoartia; order Petromyzontiformes; family Geotriidae; genus Geotria; species Geotria australis. Next base: position 7,389,569 of record JAZEWU010000030.1, on the reverse strand, counting down.
GCGTTCCCCGTCGCGCTCCGGGCCGCTCTGCATGGCTGCCCGCCTTTGTGTCTGTCTGTCCGTCTCTCCCGCTCTCCCTACAGCATCGCGCTCTTACTCGGCGAGGCTTTGCCGCTCGGATGCGGGGATCATCAACACGGGACTCCTTCTAAGCGGCGCGTACTGCTGCTACCGCGACTTGAGCGAGCGTCCACAGAGTGCGACAGACGGGGTACTGGATAAGTGATGTGTACAGGCAAGGCGGGTCAGCCTCTCGCCCCCCTACTCTACCCCCTTAACCAACCAAACCCCCCTCCAACTCCTACCCCTAACCAGGATTGCCATGCGCTCCCTCCCTCCCTCCCATCAAGCCGTGCCGCCACAACCCAGCCCACCGTGCCAGACAATAGTGGCCGCGGCCCTGCTGCTGCTCTGTTCCCTCCCCCACTTCGCTCTCACGCCATTAGTTTAGGACGTTTTCTTCTTTTCCTCGGTCATCGCGAAACAAAGCATCAGCTACAAGTGCTGGTGGACTCTTGGAGCGACGATCAGTGATGATGAGCAATGGTGGATGAGTGCAAGTCGTGGCTCCCGCGTGGGGAACAGGAGGGGGCGACATGAAAGCGCTCTCGTCACAGAACATGCCGTGAATACAGTACAGTAACGCTCTCTGGGAGCGGTGGCGCAGTGGTTAGCGCGCTGGGCGACAAACCTGGCAGAGTTCATATCTCGTTCACGGCCAACACCATTGACGATTTTCTGAACCGGTCCTGGGCCTCCCCTAGGTCGACTCAGCCTCAAATACGTTTCTAGTGCGGTGTGTGAACATCATAACTAGGGATACGAATGCGCCTGAGGCGGGAATCGAACCGCCTCGGGCAAGACCATTCTTTCTGTGAGGCGCGGATGTTACCGCTGCGCAACAATGACAAAACCCATCGGTCGAACATATTTCTGGGATTGCATCATGTAAGCACATTATACAAACAAACTCTGCACCGATTTCGACGTAAAGTGTCTCTCACATGAATAACCAATTGTCGCTACAAACAGAATGTTTCTAGCGGACTGCGACATTTTGACAACCCACAAGAACACACATACACTGCATGTAACTACAATGCGGCGCGTCTCAGCTCAACCGCTCACAGCCTGAGGATGCCTCCAACGAACGAGGAGAATCGTCGCGAAGGAGACGATATCGAGGCAGACTTCGCAGCGATGACCAGTGTGACTGCGGCTGACGAGTCTTCGTGACGAACCCGGGTCCACGCGTGTCGCCATGGCTGCCGCCGTCAATCACGTTCACTCCATAGATGTGTATTATTATTCTCACAGCGGAAACATACCCAGCGAGCTTGGAAGCTCTTTACAGGATTCCTGCGACACAACAAACCACATCCATGGATGTGAATGGTGACCTAAGACAACATTCTCACAATGCACTTATTCAGGAAATGCCGATGATTTTCACAAACGCGCCGATGCGTTGTTCTGCTTATGCGTCTGTGATTTGCTTCAAAGTATACGTAGCTACAAAAACGCAGACAGAGACACAATGACTGTGGGGGCCTCCAAAGAAGGGGGGGCTTGAGGCAGCACTGGCTGCAGATAATAAACAAAACCCGAAACTTCACACGACTGCCTGCGCAAAAGTAATGCTGTGACACGACTATTATGAAGCCACCAGTGGGCCGCTCAGCCATGTAACAGACATGCTCTACTCTCATTAAGGTGAACACGCGGCCCCTAGACTCCTAGAGGGCCGTCAATGAAAGCAGCCGGCATTGTCTCCCCGTGCAGTGGCGCCGCTTGCATGATCAAAGCGCCATTCCGGCCACTCTGGACCCCGTGAGCTTCTACCCCGCACGGGCCACGAATGCCAAACCAATCAACACACATGCGTGAAAAGCGATGCATCGCGTACGCCACCACGCGCGGTTGTATTGCGCGATAATGTGGCAGCAGGGTGGCACGGTGGCCTAACGGTGAGTAGGGCTGCGGCCTCACAGCAAGATCCCGGGTTCGAATCTCGGCTCGGGTGCATTTTTGAGTGGAGTTTGCATGTACTCCCCGTGTCCACGTGGGTCGTCGCCGGGCACTCCGGTTTCTTCCCACAGTCCAAAGACATTCTGCTACATAGGCTGACTAAATTGCCCCCGGTGCCCTGTGATTGACTGGCATCTCATCCTGGGTACAGCCCTGCCTTGCGCCCTGTGTCTGCCGGGATAGGCTCCGGATCACCGCAACCCTGTACAGGATAAAGCGGCTTCTGACAACGATGACGTTCACCTTCCCAGAAGCACTTCCAACCTGCTCTTATCCGCCTCTTTATATCATCGTTGAGATTTCCGTCAGCCTTCAATAGCTGTCCGAAGTGCCGTATCACAATATTAAAATTGTTATTATTGGGCAGGGGTGTCTGTGTGCCATGCTGGCAGAGCGATGGCGAGCTAGTGGTTCATTCGCAGAGGTATGAATGGGCGCCATCCCCCATCCTGGCACGGGTGCGGCACAAGCGACCGCGCCTCCCCGCCTGCCGTCGCCTTATTAAACCCGCGCCGCTCAAAGCCGCCTTTGTGCCTCGGTGTGCCCCGGTTTTTTTTCTCCTCCTGCCTGTAAATCGCATCGCAGCGAGCTGTCAGCAAATTGTGGCGGGCCACAGAGAGGCGAGGAGGAAGAAAGGCCGTGAACTGGAAGGTGAGCGGTGGCTTGAAAAGAGAGTGGTATCATTTGTGACCCTCGGGTGAAAAGCGCTCTATAAATGATGCTGCTAATATTATTATGAGTGCTTTGTCGCTGAGTTTTGAATATTTTGTTGAGGTTAATGCGTTTTGTGGACGCTTGGTCTCCTCCTCACAGTGGTACAGATTTTAACGCCCTCAGAGAAGATGGAATCAAACAAAAAACTCAATAATTAATTGGCCGATGACATATAGGACGCAGTGCGTGGAAATATGTTGGCGCCGGCGAATCACCTGGCTGCCTCCTTCGCCTCTCTGTAGTTTTCTCGCGCCTGAGTCGTTCTCTCTTTGAATCAATACCTTTGACATTGAATGAATTTTGCGCGCATTATAAATATAGTTCAATTAAATAATGTTAACCGCTGAGCCACATGTCCAGATAAACCCTTTTTCAAACTCGTCAATGGCAAGGGTCTAGAATTATAAGAGCGGCAAAAGTCCTGAATCACAGTGAGCACCGCAGTAACTGAGGGCGAGAGCCTCAGGGACGATCGTTGCCATCACAGATTTCCCACGGTCGTATCCAACATCGCATTACTCTCAAATATGCCGACAATGCAAAAATGCGCAAAGGCACCGTTACCAGCAACGAGCGTGTACACGACTTCAGATAATTTAACTGATTACTTTTAATGTCTTCACTCAAGGTCGCTGTGTCATTGGTTGTTGAGTTGTGTGGGAAGACAGCTCCTCGCTTTATCGTTGCTCCAATTCCTCTTACTCCCAATGAAATGCCTCTTATCATTTATTTATCCAGGTAACCACGAACCTCCATACTTTTCACTATCAGTTTTTATTTAAGCTGGAAGCAACCGTTGAGCTGTGTACCTTTTTTTAACAGTTGTCGAGCAGGGTAAGCATTGATACGTTTGGCCAACTAAATGTGAAGGAGTGTTTTATATCTGGTAGAAAAATGAAGAACCCAGAGAAATATACATGGGAGACAAAGTCTGCAGAGATGGGTTCACAAACATATTTGCTGTCTTGCAATCTCCTCACCACCTTGCAGTTCCAGGCAGATTGGGAGTATCACAAATTTTATCCATAAACCGTAGATTACCAAAGTGTGTAAATGGCTTACGAATGAATGCTTGTTATATTCAGTGTGAAACCAACATTGAGACATTTTACATTCGAAAGTTGTATGTTGAACATGGAGATGTTGAACATGGAGCTTAATGACATCATCTGGAACACGTTTATTACTCTTAATTACAACCTTGATCAGCGTGGAATGCAATTTCTTGTCTTATTGTACACACAGTGGGCTACTCGAAAACAATGATTCATATATGAACGGACAGAGTGCAACCCGCCGAGAGAATCCGGGGATTCCCGCCAAGCGGCCTCCACTCGTGCGCGACGCGGTGTCGGCCTGCACAAGTCAACCCCCTATAAAACCATCATGGGAATTGGCTTTCATAATAAATACAATAAACTATGGCAGCCGAAACTCAGGTTTTAACCGTTTTGGCAGGGCAAACTTGAAATCGTCCTAACAACCATCCGAATGTGCAGTCAAGAGACCTCAATTTGCAGATCTCTGTACATGTTCAAGTCAAGCGTTTAGTTAGACATCCCGATAAATTTGACCAAACTCGATGAAGCACTGTCACTTTTCCAAAACCCTTTTACGAAACATGCACGAAAGTGCAATGGTACAAAGCCAAACGTAGAATTTTGGGACACAAATGTGAGAAGGGGCAGTGAGCGCCAGTGCCAACGAAGGACACTGCCAAAGGAGCGAGATGGTGATCGTGCATGTGGGGGCCTCCCATGAAGGCAAATCATCCGGGGCCTGGCTGTGCCACCATGCCGCCCCAAGCAGCCGTGTGCAGGAGCTGCACCCTCCACCCGCAGACACAATAGCACCCGGCTCGGTTGTACACGTGTGTTTACACATCACAGCCTTCATCTGTGTACATCAACATGTATACAGAGCGTTTTATATAAAACATTACTCAACGTGGAACAACAAAAAGGCTTGTATTAAACAACATTGTTTTTGTCGATAATGTTTGCCAAACAGGTGCGTTTTTCTGTAAACAAGCCAACGAGCAAAGCAGCAGAGCCACTGAGGTTCACAACAAGAATCGGGTTGAATGTGGGTTTTGGAAAAAACAGTCGTGCATGTATTCACGTATGCAACCACAGCGAACTCAAAACTGAATGGTAACCGGAGTGGGTGAGCCAGAGGCCATAACAGCAAAAGACAGAGTGGTCAAGTTAAAACATATGACAACAAAGCATGTTGCAAGCAACTTGTAGCAATGGTACACAGGATTCCTGCTTTGGCAAATGTTACAAGGCTGCGTTAGACTAAACTACACCATTTTATACAGCTACATACATTGCAAGATGGTAATCATTAATAATATTATGATTAATTTCCTTTTTCTTATTTTTATACTCTTTTTTGCAATTTGCCAATTTTCTACATGTAATCACACAAAAGCTTATCAGCTGGACTCCATCAAATAAGATGTGCTATTCACAGCCAGCGAGAGCTGACCTAAAACCCACCTCCACACAAATACAGACGCCCCATCCCCGACTCCACAAGTCAGGATAATGAGGCCTCATGGTCCCAGATGTGACGTGCAGCTAGAGGGGTTCAGGTTAGACGCCTGGTAAGCTTGGGGGCTGAGGTAACTCACAACCTCACGGTTAGTATTAGGGCTAAGTGCACAATTGGGGTTTGATTAAGAACACAGCAACGGTTAGGTGCAGTGTTGTGGTCAAGGTACAGGGTTTGTGCTAGGCTAAGGGTTCCAGGACAGGTTTATTCATATGGCCAGCCATTGGAGTTGAGTGATTGAGTAGGAGTCATGGCCCTTTTCAATGAAATACAATCAAACAGTGCTAAAAGGAAACAGTTAATGCAGATCTAACAGTCACGGTTGTCATTCCCAGACACGGTGGATTGGTGGCAAGGCCGTGCTCCGATTTCATATTAATAAAGCATCGCGACTTCCCCAAATCCTCCCTATCCATACATGGAGCTTGGCAAATACTCACTATTGCACCTGCGTAGCTAGCCTTAAAATGTAGACGCAACCCAAAGACACAGCTCTTAAGTTGTGGATACACACCAGAATGCAAGTATGATGCATCATTAATCCACAAAAGGCGTTAAAGTATCCGTCAGGTACACCAATACTGATCTAGTTATAATACCGTATTGGTGTTGGAATTACATGTATGGGATTGATGTCATTAGCTTGCCAAGATTACGTGTTTTTTTGCCTTTTTTCCTAACAGTGCAACTTTAAATTCACAACAGACTCCTCGGGGCACACCACATAAATCTATGAGAAACGTTAATTTATTTTAGATTGCATTTTACTTTAACCAAATCGCTTTGCCTGAAATATTGCCTCTACCCTCTGAGAAAAAACCTTGCCCCAAACTGGCCCAAATCAAACATGCAAACGTCACTGTATTCTGAGAGAAATTCTACTAACCTCTCCACTCTTCCTCCTCCATCGCCCAGATCGAGTGCTCACACAATCCCTACACCTACTTGGTTGCCTGCCATATGATGATGCCAACGATGGCCACGACAATCGCCAGCACGACTATGATGATACAGATCTTCTTACGCGATGCGGTCTGCCGGAGAGGGGGTGGGCGAAGGGACGGGGGTGCACAGGCACACACACGCATGTTAGCACAGGCCCACACACATTCCCCAACACCTACCTCCAGGGAATACCCGGCTATGATAGATTTGGTGAAGTGACCAGACGGAAAATACAGCGATTGAATCCATCTGCGTAGAGTGCGGCGAAGTTTTACTTCCTCAGACTTGTGGTGGGTTTTCACCACGTATTTTCTGGATTTCTCTCATCCATCCATCCATTTTCAGAAACCGCTTAATCCTGTACAGGGTCGCGGTGAGCCGGAGCCCATCCCGGCAGACACAGGGCGCAAGGCATGGGAACACCGAGGATGGGGATTCCTCTCATATGAAGTCAAATACTTATTACTGTAATGGCTGAGCATTCCAATACTGGACCCTCCTCCTGGAAGTGTCAAAGCTCAGTGCAGAACTCATGGAAAACTAGCACCGTCAATGTTACCTTTCATTTGCTTTATTGTTTCAATTTATTGTTTCATGCTTTATCGTTTCATGCTGGTTCCTAAGAGGTAGGTACTGTTATATAGGCATATCTGTATAGTATCCTCTCTCTTCCCCCTCTCTACCTCAGAAATAGTAGTACCTTGGTCTTAAAATGTTTTCCCTCACACGCAACCCTTAACCCTTTACATTATTCTTCTAGGGAAGCTGTCCAACCATAACGCGATTTCGCTTTACATGGCGATTTTCACCTACCACGTTATGCGAGACGTACCTGTGACAGGAAACTAATTAAACTGAACTAAATGACGGTTGAAATATGCAAAGTATATTTCCTGTGTGTTAAGGGGTGACCTGTGATAAAACCATAGCCAGACAGTTGAAACAATGATACTCATGTTTAGGAAAATTTCTAAACACATTTTAAATGTTCGAAATTCAAAAATGTTCATAAAATAGGGAAAAAAACCTAACGCACAAGATCAAAACACTAACACACTATGCATGGGAATTTTTATAATTGTAGGTTGTGAACCTAGAGTAAGAACGAGGTCGCAGATACAAGCAGCAGAAATTAGGTTTCTCCACAGGGTTGCTGGGTTCACTCTCCGTGACAAAGTGAGGAGTACAGAAATCCGGGACAACCTCAGAGTAGAGTCAATGCTTCTTCGGATTAATAGAAGCAAGTTGAGGTGGTTCGGGCATCTGGTAAGGATGCCCCCTGGAAGGCTCCCCCGGGAAGTCTACCAGGCACGGCCCACTGGGCAGAGACCTCTAGGCCAACCCAGGATGCGCTGGAGAGATTATATCCTTTGGCTAGCCTGGGAACGCCTGGGAATCCCCCAGGAAGAGCTGGAATCTGTTGCTGAGGAAAGGGATGTCTGGTCCACTCTCCTTGGACTGCTGCCACCGCGACCCTCGCAAGGACAAGCGGTTTTGAAAATGGATGGATGGAGATTCCCAGAGGTGTAACAAGATCGGGCAAGTCTGCAACTTGCACAAAAACGTGCACTCATCAGACACGCAGGGAGCTAATGAGGGATTAGAGAGTCGCGAGAGCGGGGAGCGCGTGGGACAAACTGCTCGGTGGCCCCGATGGCGCGACAGTGCACCTGGTACTGTGCCGCTCGGCGCAGCTGCTGGTTGGCCTGCTCCACGTGCACCTCCGCCGTCTCCACGTTCGCCTCGATGCTGTCTGCGCGAGGAACGCAGTCGCGGTTACAGCCGAGTGAAGTAACACATGTGTACGATCCGGTGATTTAGAGGTTTCTACATCATGTTGGCTTGTGAAACTCCCAAAGCTGTAAGGTGGCCAGGCGGTTAAATGGCAGTACAGCGTGCTGATGAACTTGTCTGTAAGGACCTTTTGAGTGTTATCCCTCATGCATGAATTTTCTCTAGATGCTCAGGTTTCCTCCCACATGCAAGAAGTTGGACAAAAATCCCAAAGCAGGAGTCATGAAAAAGAGCATCGAGACTCCATGAGCCTCATCATCATTATTAGTACCCGCTTAATCCTATACAGCGTCGTGGGGCGAGGCAGAGCCTATCCCGGCAGACACAGGGCACAAGGCAGGGTGATACCCACGATTGGACGCCAGTCCATTACGGGGCACCGGGGTCAATTTAGTCAGCAAACCAAATAACCTATGCAGCAGTATGTCTTTGGACTGTGGGATGAAACCGGAGTGCCCGGCAAAAACCCACACGGACATGGGGAGAACATGCAAACTCCACACAGAAAGGCACCCGAGCCGGAATTCGAACCCGGGACCTTCTTGCTGTGAGGCGGCAGCGCTAGTCACCGTGCTACCGTGCCGCCCTGAACAGAAAAAAAAAACACATCTCACATACCAGTTGGTAAGTGGATGTGAAAGTAAGCACACAAGTCAGCCTGCTCAGTGCAAGGAGGTTAAACTGCCTATAGGGTGAACAATGGTGCTTGGTGTCCACATGGCTACTCACCGATCATGTCCCCCTGCTCATGGATCATGGTTCCCAGGTCCTTGAAGATCTGATTGATGTCCATGATGTCAGCCTGGCAACCCATAAATACCATCAGTCGCGACTCGCCCACTTCTCTCGGAAAGGCCTCGTGCGACCTTCCGCGAGGATATGTTTAGTTTGTTAGTGTTTAAAAAAAACAAAATTAACGTGTTTACTAGTTTGAGTAAACAATAGGGTAAATTGGTTAATTGTATACAATTAAAGCATGATATCCAGAGTATGTTCGAGTAAACATCCGTTTAGAAGTTCCTGTAAGATTGCAACTGGAAGGCAAATGGTGCATGCAATATGCTGGCTGACAATTGTTTTATTTTTATGGGACAAAAACCATGAGAAATTATCAAAGAAGTGAGTTAAGAATCTGTGATCAAGGGGCCATGATAAGAAGCACCTCCAACATCTGGATGGCCACCTCCCTCTCCTTGATCTCCTCCAGGTCCTCCTCCGTGATGCCCTCATCCTGCGCCTGCGACTGCAGCGTGCGATCCTCCAACCTGCACACACGTGAATGAAGACAAACATTCCCCGTATAGCCTTAACAGACTGTAGGGTTAAGTGCCGTTAGCGAGCGCCTATGAAGTAAAAGAAAAACACTCACTAATTATTTGGCCGATAACATCATAATATATAGGAAGCAGTGTGTGGCAATATGGCGCCGGCAAACCGCCTAGCTGCCTCCTCCGCCTCTCTGCGCTTTCCTCGCGCCTCTGAGTCGTTCTCTCGTCGATGAATACCTTCGACATTGAATGAATGTGCGCGTTATAAATGTAAAATTATTATTATTATTATGAAGGTCGACACGGCAACCAAAAGGGTGCACACGAACCCTCTTTGTAACAATCGCTGTTCGTGCACCTCAACTACAGCAGCATTAAACTCTGATCATTTAGGGTAACGTTTACTGTTTATCCACACGATATGGGGTTGATGGAGAAGGGTTTTTTCGTTTCTTCAATCAGTTTACTTTCCCATGTTTGCTGTCATACTGAGTCACTAACCCCTCAACAGCGATCAGCCGTTAATAATTACATCTTGTTTTTTTTTTTATAGTCGCCAGGCACTGGCCTAAAAGGCACAACATGTCGAGCGGCCAACATGAAACAGCACGTACCTTGAAATGAGCAAGGTTATTATAATTTGGGAAAAGAGGCAATGAGAAGAAAATCTGCATGCATGTAAATACAAAAAAACGATCCATGAGCAGTTTATCCGCAATCTGGTTTTACCACCCAGGCATTGCCGAGTTAACAGTATGATGGCTGCTACGTGCTTCACGACACAGCACTCACGACTATGCCTCGCTGCTGTCGTGACCAGCCGGGTAGCGGGACGAGTGCGGCGTGTTTGAACCCCACACGCCAACATCAGGGTCCCTGCCGAGCGCCAGCCAGAATTAGACACTATCTGTTTGTGTGCCGAGTTGGGCTTCTCTGACATGTGTTTTGCTTTAATTCACCGCATCCCACTTCAAAGATGTGTGTGGAAAACACACGTTAACTGCGGCAAAACACGATCCCGCGTAAAGCCCGGCTCGGGTGGTTGGTGCGTGTCCATCGTGCTGATAGGAAACACGCAGTGTTTATTATCGGAGAAACATCGAAAATGGAAGATGTTTAAAGTGAAAGACAGGGGTTGTCTATCGTTATTAAATATTTATTCTTTGTAGGTCACGTCTTTATCCAGGTCATGTAATGCTAATCTAATGGATACAACCCAACTGTTTAATTGGGAGATGACAACAGAGTTTGCCATTTATTTCCAGGACTGGAGTAACATTTCTGAACGTACAGCCTGCTGCACTTGGCAACAGCTACAGCAAACATCGACATAGCTGGCAGTCAGCTCACTCAACACATCTGCACAAGGAAACCACATGTAATGTTACACTGTACCATCCAGAATATAGTAAACACGAACATTTCTCCACACATGCGATTCCTTGTGAACACTGATACCTTGTAAAGCCTCCTCCACGATTAATGAATGAATCCATGAGCATTTGAAGCTGGAATGTGACATTACTGTCCAACGTTTTGTCTTGAAAACACATTCCCACCACTTTAGATTTCACAAAACAGAACCAAGTGTGTGTGTTTTAAATCATGACTAAAGCAACCCAAAAGCATGGTTTACTGTTTGGAGCAACATTCCATAGAACATTACCACTAATATGCTGCATTCTTTTGCATTAAATGGACGTAAAAACACCCGCAGATACGAGCTGGAGGGGCAGCACCCAACATCATCCCAACCGCTCGCTCACGCACGAGCGAGCCCAGTGCTCGCTGCTCAAAGACCTCAGTTGGCTTCAAAGCACTGGCCCTTCCAGATGGCTATGTTTATGAATTATTCCGAGCAGAGCGTTTTAACAAAACCAGAACCAGACACCACGGCCGAGCAATGGACAGCTCTCCACACAAGGCGGTGCAGCCCTGCCTCCATTTACACACACCTCCTACTCCCTCTTCACTACACGCAAACAATGAAAGGAAAAAACACTGAACAACTATTTACATACACAGCATGTCACTACGCGATTAAGGGCGTTGCGTTAATGTTCCCTTAATGTGTGGTCCAGGAACGAGTGTTTGGTTTGCATGCAGGTTCGTGTTTATAGTTAGCGTATTAGCAGCAGCAGCATTACTGGAACATCACGACATCAAAACCCCAAAAAAAAATTGTTGCTGATTTTCCGTGCTCTGTCGTTGTTGACGTGCCGTTCTCTCCGCAGCTTTGTGCAGCGCTTTGTGACCCTCGGGTGAAGGGCGCTATATAAATGCTATTAGTATTATTCTTACATCAGGAGTTGGTGCACGGCTCGCTATTGCAGCCGACACTGCCGCACCCACACCAAGCAGTGCGATGGTTAAAAGTTTCCCATCGGTTGGAATGCGTCCCAAATGAATGAAGGTCAAATATAACACGACTAAAATTGCCACGGCGATGTGTGGGTGCTCGTGCATGGTGCCGTACACTGCAGCGTGGCTGCACACCTTTTCAATTGGAAAGAGAGAGGGAGTTCCCCATCGCGCGTAATGTTTTGTAATGTTTTGCACTCACCCTTCCGCGACATTCACCAGGTGTCCATCCCGTGTCGCAGTTTCGTCAAAATAGTTTCCCTGAGTGAGCAACATGGGAGGAAGGGGGCAGATATGGTATAGCTCATGACCAATTGGCGACATAACATCCCAACCACGGCCCTTAAGCACACGCTATAATTCGCTGGCAGCAGTATGGCGATAGTACGGAGGGGCGCTACAAACACCACAACCCGGCTCCCTCTGCAGGAACAGCACCTGCATTGCTCGTGAAACGAAATCTTTGTAACCGTGGTACCTTGCACACACTGCTTTGACAGCAACGGCTGGAAAGTAGTTGATGATGAAATCTAGTCAACAATCAGGGGTTGCTGCCCGAAGTGAAGCTGGTCATCAGTTGTTTGAGCACATGCAATGGTTAATCGTCACTACGCTGGCAAGATGTGATGTTGGGTTCGACCCTGACGCCTGTGTATCGGAAGTCTGCATCTTCTCTCCGTGCCTTCATAAATTTTTCTCAGGGTCCTCCGTTTTTTCCGCCCACATTTAGAAACATGCTTTTAGATCGTTTGGCTGCTTCTGGAAATTTCCACATATGAGAATCCACTGCAATGAGCTATCGTGTGAATGGTCAGACCACCTCTGAAAAGAGCTCAGTTGGCTCTGCACATGATAAATAAAATGGTTTAGTTTAACAATAAATCAATAACACTGCCTTGTTACAGAACACCTCGGCATAGGTTAAAGCTCTGCGCACTGGCCCAGTCTCAGTGGAAAAATCTATTTTGGTAATGACAGTGGCGAGTGTGTTATATGTAGCTGAAAGGAAACCAGCATAAAGTAAATGATTTCTTGCTCAAATGAGCAGTGACTAAGTGCCCATCCTGTTGACAGCACCGAGCCAGTGGAAGACAAGCCACGCTCCTATGCCATGCTCCTGTGGCCGAGACAAGTTTAGCCACAGGATGAAGACAAGATGCAACCAAACAACAAGAAGCAGTAAAGGCATAGACACACAACTATACTACTTGTGCGGGACTTTCCAACATGAGTTAGTGAGGAACAAAAAAATGTCAAGCCATGAACTCTATGATAGCACTCTTTAGCGCCATCAGTGCACTGAAAGACATGTATGGGAGCAATGTCAGTGACATGCCTGACTAACTTTCAAGTGTTTTTCACGTTAACAACTTTTCGGGTTTGACTTGGATAGGACAGAACGCAAAACAAGGTGACATATCTTGAAGCTCTATTTGTGTTTAGGGTTGCCGTCCATCAAAAATAACGATATTATGATCGGAACGTTGCGCTGATCAAGCAAAATCAGTGAAGCTTGGGCTTACGGTATCAATCATTGGCAAGTACACTGAGCTTAACTTTATTCCATACCACATCAGTTCATCTCTTCTCTAGCCCAAGCAGAATGGATGCCCCTCCCCAGGGGCATCCATTCTGCTTACTCCCTGCTCCCGTTCCAAGTCCAGCTTCCATTCCTTCATTGTCTTCCCTGTCATTGATGGTCTCTTATCAATAAAGTCATTGCAATCGCACCTTACTGTAACAATATAAACGCCTCCAATTCTGTCGCTGTGATGCACGTCCCACTCTGTCTAGAATGTCTGGAGATGCCGCCGCAATGGAAATTGCAAAGTAGCCGCACTGCGTGTTGTATTGCGGGAGTGCGATTGTGAAGGCACTGACACGCGGACGCGACGGGGCGAGTGGATACCGGCCTCACCGCCTGGGACTGGCGCGAGTTGGCGCGGGCGCGCGCCACGCTCTCGCGCTCACGCTCGGCGGCGCGCCGCTGCGTCGTCTGGAAGTTGTTGAGCGCCGTCGAGAACTCGCTCATCAGCCGGTCCCGCTGGATCTTCCTGTGGCGCTGTGTGCCGAGCCAGTATGACATGACCCTCATCATCATCATGACATCAGCGTCAAATAGACATCATTCTCCATCGCCAACAACAAAACCTAATTTTCTCCATCAATATTACGTTTTCAAATGATAACTACGATAAGCAGCAAAGGCACATCGTCTGATTTAATACAAATTCTTAGCAAAAACACGGTCCTGTACAAAGATATGTTAGCACAATCATCCTTATTCGTCTCATTTAAAACATATAAGGCATCCATCCAGTAGTATAAATGGGTACCTGCATTGGTTGACTGACAGATTGAGTGCGATCATGGTGTAAAGTGTGGAAATTCCTACCTCTTCAAACAGCTGTGGTGAGCGTGTAAGAGCCGGCCATACACCCTACACAACTCCCTCTAGTGGAGGCCCCGCTATCAACAGTGGCATGAACATACAGCTGATTGTATGCATCTTTCACCTTTTTCACTGGCTACTATTAGGTTTTACTTTTGGGAAAAAGAAACACGGGAGAATGTGTTCACTTGACTGAAAAAGTCCGAGTGCTCAACGGGTTATCGATGACAGGAGCAGTGATACCTTACCTGCTCAGACTGGCTGGGGGGTGTGGGCAATGTACCCAGGTCCTTTAAGTATTTGTTGGTTTCTTTGGCGAGCTGGTTTGCACTCTGTTGCAGCTGTTGCCTGCAATGAGAATAACGTTTTAAATCTGTAGTTACACATTTATATTTGACTGACGCACATATGACATGAATGGTTCAAAGAAAACTGTGACACCACCAAGATTTTAGGTAAAATAGTAAAATTAACTCGTAGGCTTTCATGACCAATGTTATCCATAGTGAAGCTCTGTTTATGATGAAGCTGAGTGGAAGTCTCAGCGAAACGTCGGTACCATCTTTTAAGGTAAGTGATGCATGTGCTCGCTCGTTTGCTCTAACATATCGACGGGTACACTTCACTCACACACTTTTTTCACATGACCTAAACTCATAAACAGAGCTTCACTATGGATAAAATTGTGAACTTCGTGCATAAATGAAATCTAAAATTCGTGTTACGCATGTACAACCGCCTCACCAACAACCGCGCAATTAAATGATGACTGCAGCGATATTGCGATCATGGCTGTCTGACACGAGGAGTGAATGAGAACAAGACTCTCACGTCACAGTGAGATGTCAGGAAACTTTTCTGCATTGATGCTGAATTAAAACTGCAGATTATTATTAGTATTATACTTGTTCACACAAAAGCCACACAAAGTCTCAATGCCCTTTATTCTGGATAATTCTAAACAGGGTGACAAATGTTGTTTCCCAATTGATTACTTTGTGAGTAATTTTTCAAACGTGGCAAATTTAGACCATGATGCCAGCATATAAAAGCGTGCTTTACTGCAAACGAGGGAAAAATGCATCTTTTGTGTATGGTTGCTAAAGTCTGTTTTGCATAACCTGACTTTCAGAATCAATAATAGATTCTCGAAAGTTACTGGTTACCATTCAACGCTAATTTTATTGATAATACACCTGCAGTATTAACCATCGTATTGTGATTCCATCGTAAAGTGAGGGATCACTGTAATCTTCTCAATAACGAGGCTTTAACACTGTCGCACAAAACCCTTAAAACCTACACATGCCTCTATTTTCAAGTTTAATCTTTTTTTAACTTAAATGTTTCCTCTGAACCTGCCCTAATGCTTTTCAGTGTTTATAATAATGATAGCAATGAGTAGGCCACATTCAATACACAGTCGCAGTGACCAGAGACCAAGAGGTACGCACAAGCGCTCCAATAGCTGTGTGGTGTCCTGCGCCGTCCCCAGCTGGCTGACCAGCTTCTGGATCTGAGCAGCTGTCACACACAAAAAGTAGAAAATATCAACAAACCATTTAACACAAAACACAGCACAAGAAACAAACACGGCGTATAAGTAAATCCTTATGCAATCTGTGTCCCGCGTTGTCTGACATGAGGTTTGAGTTTCAATAATGAACAAAAATAGTTAAACGTCCAGGCATGCCACCTTAGCCTGCTCTAGTGATGCTACTATGGTGTTGTAGGATTAAACAGTGCAACAATCAAGCTGCAATCAACCACAGCACACCAAGGTGGCAAGGCCACATGCCATATTAGTCTCAGGCAAAACTGCACGTCAGTTTAGTATTTTTTTACCATTGTCAATAATTGTCAAAACAAGCTGAACATCTGACGACACAGCCTAGGTAGCTATTGGATTCTTTAGGATGGATCTTCTTGCGATTAAATTTGTTTATAACCAACCCCAGATCAAACAGACAAGTCAAAGTGGTAAGGTGTGCAGACAGTACAGAGTGACACCCACTGTTTTGGGAGATCTTCTGGATGTTGGTGCTGATGATCTGGGCGAGGCCACCAAAATCCAGGTCGCCATTGGTGGCCTGGCGGTACGAGGTGTAACCCCCATCGCTGCCTGGAAACCCGAATGACATGGCTGGGGAAGAGGGAGACCTGGGGAATGGGGCGCCAGTGGTCGTGTTAACTGTTGCCCTGTCACAAGTAGCACGGTCATGCAAAGCGATTTATGTCAGCCACACCCTTTTATCAGCTTCTCTTCTTCAATTTTTACCCACATAGCAGGATGCGCTATCACCTCACAGCAAGAACGTCCTCGGTTAAATCCCTGGCTTGGATGCCTTTCTGTGTGGTTTGCATGTTCTCCCCGTGTCCGCATGGGTTTTCACTGGGTACTCCGGTTTACTCCCACAGTCCAAAGGCATGTTGCTGCTGTGTCTAGGTTAATTGGCCTACTGACTAAATTGTCACCGGTGCCCCATTATGGGTATAGCCCTGCCTTGCACCCTGTGTCTACAAGGTATACTCTAAACCCCCGCAACCCTGTAAATTATCAAGTGGCGTCTGATAATAAAAATGATGATGGAAGCGTTTTTACTATTTTCTCATCTACTCTATATTTAGGTTGTTCTAGTAGAGTCACATCTTGATAAAACAAATTTAATTTCAAACCTCTTGCAGCTATCAGGATACAGTGTCGTGTCGAGAGAACAGCAGAATAAACATGGGTCAGAGAAATTCATTGCGATTGAAAGGTCTGTGCAGTGAACACAAGACACCATGAAACTTTGGATGAACTGACAATGGAAATAACCCATGTGATCAGGCTCATACAGCCAGAACAATTGATCGTGTGTCGCAGAACATGTGACGGCGTGTTATGTCGTGGTTGGAAATTAAAACGTCCCAATTTCAGAAATAACTACTCGAGCACAAACTTCTCCAGCACCCTGTACTTCTGGAAAAGTTTGTGCTCTAGTATTTATTTCTGAAATTGGGACGTTTTAATGTCCAACCACGACATAACATAACCACGACATTATTTTCCCGAAGGGCACACATGTTATAAGTATGGCAAAAAGTGATGTTGTGTGTCAAAACGAAAATGGTCGTCTGAGAAGGAATAGGGTAAACTAAGAGAAAAGTCAGATTGAATAGAATGGGGGTTTCGGCGTACAATAAGTGGTGAGTGGGCTGAGACGCCCAACTCACTAT